>CM042550.1:13054605-13079605 GCA_023630585.1 Cranoglanis bouderius
CAAGGGATCTGAGACCATTCCTCCATACAGAATCTCTCCAGACCCTTCAAATTTTCTGAACAATAGATCAAAAGATTAAACAATAAAAACAAATTTTCACAGCCTTCTTTGCTCATATTTACTAAGGGTGCCAATATTAGTGGAGGGCACTATATATAAACTGATATATAGATGGACTGAGAATCTGACAGATAGAAACAAAAACAGAGAGAGATAGACATAAACTGATATAGAAACAGGGATAGAGAGACAGAGACAGATTAACTTATAAAGGAACAATGTCATTCTCTAGATATTTATCAGTCCTTTAGATGCTTTATGTAAAATGAACAAAAAAACAAAAAAAAACAAAAACAAATAATGTCCAAACAGCTACAGGTTTCTGTGAGTAATGGAGTCGATCAGTGTTGTAGAAGCACTGACGACATCCACGACACTTCCGATAACGTAATTTATTCCGATGTCAGTATTATATAATCACTCACCCCTACTGTGACCTTCAGCACACCACTGATGGCTTTCACTTATATAATGTAAATGTAGTAAATATATACTGTATGTGTATATAGATGTGTGTGATACAGTGAATGTAAATAACCCGACTGTGCGCCTCGAGATTTTTTTAATGTCTAGTTTGTGGTAAAACTGTGCACATGTCAGTGTAGTGATGTTGTACTGTGTATATACCAAACATCTCTGACTCCTTTTTATATCAGCAAGTCAAAATGACGTGACAATCACTTCCACTTGGACAATGATACTTGTTTCTTCATGTGTTTCTTAATTATTTTCAACACAATCTCATTAGCATGTCCTGATTTGAGGCAGAGCTTAAGTGAAATTCAGTTAACCAATTTCCATTTGCATCGTACGATATAGCAACTCTCACTGGCTTTAATCACACAATAAAAAATTGTTTAACTAATATCGAATGTGACTACTTGTTTGAATTACACGATACAGTAGTTTTCCCAGGTCATGCTGACTAGTGGCTCCTGGCAACAACAAAATGGTGTTAATAAAAAAACCCTAACTAGCTAGCAGGCTAACATTCACACAGTGTGTTTAGGTGCCTGATTAACTTATCTGATATAGCGGACCTATCCTATTGTGTAATTACACCCAGTGTTTTCAAAAGAAAATGGGAAAATTTAATATGTTTGTTGTAAACTGTAATGAAATGCAGCCTATTCAACTAGTCTGCTAATAAGAAACATTTCAAACTGAGACTGAGATATTTTCAATTTTATACCAATTCAATTCTGTGAAGTGACACTGTTTACACTATTACCATTTATTTTTTGTGTGTTAGTTAGCTAAACGTACTATGTGCTGTATAAATACAAATGTACTTGGTCTTTTTAGGCTGCTTTGTGTTGTGCATTGTGACTGACTCTTCACTCATCATGTTACAGTTGAGGTCAAAAGTTTACATATCTTAAAGAATCTGCAAAATGTTAATAATTTAAAATATATATAAGAGGGCTCGTAAAAATAGCATTTTGTATTAAGAATCAAGCGTATGTAAACTTTTGAACTGGTTCATTTGTGTAAATTCAGTTATTATTGTGTCTTGTGGACTATATGTAAACACCTGTTATGTGACATAGCTTATTCAGGGCAGTACTAAATAAAAAACTGCAATTTTTCTGGTTTTGCAAAATTATTATTTTTTAAAATGTTAATATATATATATATATATATATATATATATATATATATATATATATATATATATATATATATATATATATATATATTGTATATATATATATATACATATATGTATATATGTATATATATATATATATATATACATATATATATAATATATGTATTTTTTTTTTTTTTTAATTATTAACATTTGCAGATTCTGCAAGGTGTATGTAAACTTATGACCTCAACTATATATATTTAAATTTGACATTTTTATATGTATTCATCCAGCACAGCAGAGCACTTACTGTTTACCGTGAGTAGGTCAAACTATCTGATTGTGTTAGTTGTATATGATTGTAAAAGATATGGAGTCTGTTAAGTAATGAGTACTTACTTTTTACCAAACTGGTTCTCAAACTAATCCACGACCATCTACATGTACATTAAATGTCCTTGCTGTCTTTTTGTTTTATCGTAGCTAAATCTCAAGCTGGCATTGTCCCAGTCACCATTTTGTTCTCCACACACTCAGAAGTACACCACCATGTTCTGTTTAGTTTTCATTCACCTGTGATATTTTTTCCAACTGAAATAAACAGAAACATCCACAAATATTAAAATTGCAGTTTATTTTTTCTCTGTTTTTTTTTTTTTTTAATCTCATACCACAGCACTGTTGAATTCCTGAATCTGATTGATTAGAAGCTGTTGATTCATTTTCTATAACAGCAGCTCTGACAGTAGTGCAAAAGATCAGGTTTATATTAATACACTCATTTGAATACATTATCATCTGTACAGTAACAATGCACTTATGGACTTGTATTGCGGCAACTCCACATAATCTAAGCCTAATAATAAACCGAATAAAAATGTGGTGTTATTTAACAATGAAAAATATTTGCTGATATTGTCAAGTTTCTGTGAGGAGATGTTTATTTAACATTTATGGGTGGAGTCTCCATTATCAGTGCTCAGTTTTCTGCCACGGGAAAGTTTTCGGTCGAGAGAACGTTGCACTTTCTGGTTTCTCAGTAACGACAAGCTACATTTTCCCCACTTTTTTCATCTTATTAACTTCAAAAGAGGGAAAATAAAAGAGAGGCTTGTGAGGGAATGGCTTATTATAGCTGCTCTAGTATAAGTGCATAGTCACACATTTTAATGGTTCATTAATGTTGTGGAGAGACAAGTTAGATCCTCTTCTCACTTACATTATACCTGCGATAAAATGAGTCATTCCTTCACCAGTCTCTCTCTCTCTCTCTCTCTCTCTCTCTCTCTCTCTCTCTCTCTCAGCTTGTCATTTTACTGAGAATCTGTAAAGCGTAAACTCATCTGTCCTGAAGACTTTGCTCTGCTGGGAAACCTTACAATGCACTGTGACTGTTACAAAGCCCTTACAACTGAGACTCCAAATGTTAAATGAATGTCTCCTAACAAAAACCATAACCATATCAATGATTATAGTTTTTAACATGTTTTTAAAAATCCATTTATTATTAGTCTTAGATTATGTGGAGTGTCTGTATATGAGCTGTTACTATAGAAACAATAACGTATTAGAATGAGCGCATTAATGTAAATGTATAACTCATGCTAGAGCCAGAACTACTTTTTTTCTCCATGGCGGAAACAGGCTTCCATACAAATTGCTGTCGTAGAAAAGGAATAAACCCATTCAGGACGTGTCATTGGGAAATCTGTGTTGATTATTTTCCTATAACCGCACATCCAGGCTGTTTTATTCCATTACTTAGAAATGTTCACTGTTTTATTATTATTTAAATGTCTTAAAAAATTTATTTATTTATTTATTTATTTTTTTTTTTTTTAAACAAAACTCAAGAATTATTTACGTTTTTTGAACATAATTGACTAAAAACATTCCCAGGAACTTGAGACTGGAAAGATTTTACCCATTTAAAATCATTTTGGTGGCCATTTTTAAAGACTATTGTTTATATATCAACTATCATCACCTCAGGCCCGTTATAAACAGTGTACAGCGCAAGTGGCTGCACAGCCCCAGTACCCGGATGAGACGTCAGCATCTGATTTGTCCAGAGCTCAACAGAAACAGACTACAAATAGCACATTCAGTCGTCACCTTTTTACATTTTCGAAAAATGTGTGTTTAAATGATGTGTTTTCAGCATAAAGGCTAATCCACGAGCGAGCCGAATCTGAGTTAGAGATTTAACGGAGCTGTTTAATTTAGCTGTTGCTCCACCGGAAGTGTTTGACTGTTTACTCTCCTTTTTGTCCAAGCGGTGTATCCGTAGGAGCGAGTGCGCGAGCCTGGTAGGATCTGCTGGTTTATTATGTTCCGTTAATGTGTCATGCAGCGTAGGTTGTTATGTACAGAGTTGACATTGAAATCAAACCGTGTGTTTTAATACTATTTATATTTTTATACGTGAACATTTTGAATCATTGACACTTCTTCATACTGAAGGGATAACCTTTAATTTAATAATGTATCCTATAGATTTAAAACACGGCTGGAATTTTCTGAATTAAGTGTCCGAGTGGTTGTGAAAGAGTTTCCGGTGGATTATAGTTTGCTTTTGCTGTCAAAAATATAACTGGAAGTAAATAACTGATCAAAGATAATAATAATTAAATAAATAAATAAATAAATAACAACAGTCACGCCCATTTTACATGGCTACAGCTTGTGTAGCTGTTTTTTTGTGTGTTTATTTGTTTGCTTGTTTGTTTTTTACATTTAAATATGAACTTGTATCTCTGTAAGTCAGAAATGATCATACATGATTTGAGATGTTTTCATAGGTTGCCTACATATATTGATTTCTTATGTAATAAACCTGCAGTTTGACCTTCAGCATATATTGACTCATCTTCTCATTATAATGACATTATTATCAGTGCAGTGAGTCAGAATAAACATGTGATATGTTGGCATTGATCTTAATCAGATACAGACGGTGGTGTAAACAGTGAAATCATTTCAAGGGGGATTTTACACCAGAATGACAGAATCTGTGGTAAAGGTTAAGCCTTTAAACAGTTTTTTAGGGATCCACTGATCCCATACTGAATATTGCTACTGGAGCTGATATTGGACTAAGAAACTGAATAAATATTGGCAATTATTTGAAGTTTGTTTGTTTGTTTGTTTGTTTGTTTGTTTATCCTTCCATGTTGGATCAGATTAGAATTTACATTTGTTTGTTTGATTATAATATTAAAATTAATAACCCATCACCACCCTCTTTGGAGGACAATAAGGACTTTGTTGTCCATATATAAATATATATATATATATATATATATATATATATATATATATATATATATATATATATATATATATATAAAGTAATTTGTTTTTTTTTAGACTATTAACACTACTGCCAAAAGTGGGAGAGAAAGACAAGGATGAGAGAGAAAAAAGAAAGCATAAAGAAATGTAATTCTTATAAAAAGGAGAAAAGAGAAAAATATAGTCAGATTCAGTTTGGCAGCGAAAGAGGAACAAATATATAGTATGGGAGAGAAAAAAAGGAGGAAATTAACAAAGCCACTCCTAAGACAGGGAGAGAAAGAGAAAAGAAAGGGAAGGAAAGAAAAGGAAGAGAAAACTAATAGCAGAAGAAATTTATACATTTAAATAAATAAAACAACTACGAAAAAGGAGAGAAGAGAGAATATTATGCATGTGACCATCAACAGATCAAACTCAACTGAACATGGGAGAATAAAATTATTATGACATAAAATCATTATGCCAAATGTAACTATAAACAGATAAAATTAATTATACCGTCTTTTGATAAATAAAATAACATTAGCAGATTGCTGTGGTTTAAGAGGAATAAAACACTTTGTGTTGTGCTGTTATTGGAAAATAATCATCTTTAGGGTCATATCAGTAGTGTGCTGCGTCCCGATTCGTCTACTAGCCGTCCTTAATAGTACCCGAGATTAGAATTAGTGTGTCCCAAACCGTGGTATGTTAAAACGAGTATCCCAAAGGTACCCGGATGGTCTACTATTTCCAGTAGATTTTTGAAGTGTGAATCCGTGGACCCTTTTTTTAGCTAATATTGCCACAACTCCTTGTGCAAGGGAGGAGGAGTTTTGTGACGGTTTGTTTTGCCGAATTCACTCTACAAACATGTCGGATGTGTGTAACGTAGGTGATGAGTCTTCAGGATTTAAGTGTAAGAACTTAAATGTTAAGCACTAAATATAAATATGAAGAAAAAAAAAATCAAGGGAATGGTACATTCAATGATATAGTATAAGCTATATAAGGAATAATGAATGAAGAAAAGCTGAGTTTGTTTGAATTATATACATATAGATAATCAACTGCTGAATTGGGATGCAGCAGTTGATTATCTGTCTGTCCAATTATCTGTCTAATAAATCCTTAGCTTTCTGATTTAGCTAACTCTCTGTCTCTCTCTCTTTCTCTCTCTTTCTCCTTTATCTTAAGCCTGTGAGACATGGTGAGGGTGGACAGTGGACAAGTAGGCCGTCCTGTCCTCGTGTCCCTGTCCAATTTAGTATGATATAAAGAGACTCATTATAAACTCTGACTACACTGTGGTTTAATGCTGATTGAATGATTAACATTTAAAATGATAATTAATTGGTAAATGTATTTTTTAAATAAAGCACCCAGACCACATAAAGCAAGCTGCACAGTAGTGAAGATGAAGGATAATGTGTGTGTAACGTATGTAAATTTGGTTTCAGGGACAGACAGGAAGGAGGATGGACACACAGCCTGAGCCGTATACACCGGTGCGGTGGCACTGGTTCTATAAGCAGACGGCAGACGGCAAAGACTCGTGGAAACCGTTCAGTACCAAAGACTCACAGACACTGGAGGAGGCTCTCACACAAGGTCTGTGAGCACATTTATAATACAGTCTCATAGCGTATGATGTGTTGTAATGTGTGTCCATTTGATAGAGTGATTTATCGTGTGTATGTATGTGTGTGTTGGTGTGTGTTAGTGTGATTTAGAGGGTTATTGTGTCTAACTTGTTGATGTGTATTTCAATACACATCAACACACTAATACACTCTACCACAAGTACAGACACACAACACTCTCTTATTCACACTAATATACTCCAGTACACTCTAAAACACTAACATACTCTAACACACACATACACACTAACACAATATTCTAATACACTCTATCACACACTAATGCACATCAATGCACACTAAAACAGTAAAACACTCCGACATATTCATTTAGATCAAAAGATGAATATGAGACGATAGATAAGAATTTCAGCTTAATTTCCTCATATTTACAGCTAGATGTGTTAAAAAACTTTTTTTTGTTTGAACTCCCCCATTTTTTCAAGTGATCAGAAATATTGATTGTTTAAAGAATTAATAGCTCTGAATGTCTACTCTTGGTTTGAGCCATAGGTTTCACCTGTAAAGACTGCATTTATTGTTAAAAAGGATAAACTAACATGAAGATCAGAGAGCTGTCTATGGGAGAAAAGCAAGCCATTTTGAAGCTGAGAAAGAGGGAAAATCTACCAGAGCCATTGCACAAGCGTGGGGCATAGCCACTACAACAATTTGGATTGTCCTGAAAAAGAAAGAAACCACTGGTGTACTAACAACCAGACATGGAACAGATTAGAAATTAGAAATATTGTGAGAGCTGTGAAGAATAACCCAAAAACCACAAGATGCAAACCACTCATCAGCAGTAAGAATCAGAAGGCCAGATTGGAATTCGCAAAGAAATACAGAGACGAGCCACAAACTTTCTGGAACCAAGATTAACCTCTACCAAAGTGATGGAAATGCCAAAGTGTGGAGAAAGAAAGGATCTGCTCATGATCCAAAACATACGAGCTCATCAGTCAAGCATGGTGGAGGTAGTCATGGCTTGGGCTTGCATGGATGCTTCTGGAAGTGGCTCACTAATCGTTATTGATAATGTTAGCAGCAAAATTAGCAGACAATCTGTCTGCCAATTTACAGAGAAATGTATCCAATCTACAGTAATTGGGAGGAACTTCATCATGCAGCAAGACAATGACCCAAAATGCACTGCCAACACAACAAAGGACTTCATCAGGGGGGAGAAAGTCGAAGGTTTTAGACTGGCCAAGACTAGAACTTAACCCAGTTGAGCAGCATTTTACCTCCTGAAGAGGAGACTGAAGGGAGAAACCCCCAAAACAAACAACAACTGAAAGAAGCTACAGTAAATGCCTGGAAAAGCAACAGAAATGAAAAATGCAACAGTTTGGTGAGGTCAGTGGCTCACCGGCTTGATGCAGTTATTGCAAGCAAGGGATATGCAAATATATTAAGTGTTATTTACTTTGACGATCTGTTCCGATACTTTTGCTCACCTCACAATTGGGTGGTCTGCCACCAAAGGTGCCATGTTCTAAGTTGTTTAACACATCATAAATAATCTAATATCAGGAAATGAAATCTGAAATTCTGATCTATCGTCTCATATTCATCTTTTGATCTCGAACCCAAATGTCTTCAGTGTATAGCAAAAACAACAGAATTGGCCTTACTGATCCAATACTTTCAGAGGGGACTGTATACACACACATAGACATACACCAATACACCCTAAAATATTATAACACACTCTAATATATGCCAACACCTTAAGACACTCCAACATGTTAGATCCATTGACTCATTACTGTTACACTCTACTACAACATGTGTATGTGTGTGTGTGTGTGTGTGTGTGGGTGTGTGTGTAGGTGGTGATGATGAGGTGGTGGTGGCCACAGAGGGCAGGCGTTATGATGTGAGATTAAAGGAGCGACGTCGTTATGCCGTTTATTGGGATCAGGCTCCCTCTGAAGTGCGCAGATGTTCCTGGTTTCACAAAGGCAGCAAGGAGATGTACTTCACTCCCTACACCGAGGAGATCAGTAAGCTGCTGGAGGTCAGAGTCTTTTTCCTTTAATCAGGTTGCTCCTATGGATTAGGCATATGCTGATAATCGATTATTCAATATAACACCAAATTTCTTCATAAAGCAGCAGAAGGACAGGTATCTTCTACAAGTCTTTATGTGAGAAAAAATATGTTTTAAAAATGTATGTGTCTTTCTTAGAGAAGGAACTTCCCATAACCCTTTGGAATGACCTGTATTTCTGCATTTATTACTCCTAAAATATGGTCTGATCTTCATCCAAATAGACAAACACATTCCTCCTAAATGAATGACTAAATTTTATTAAAGACATCGATTAACAGTCCACAGTCCAAATAAAAGTATGTCCACTGGTGTAATTAATAACTTCACCGAACAACCTTCACCAAACACTTTCTGTAACTGATGATCAGGTTTGCAAAATCGTTAAGAAAAATTATACACCACGATGCTACCACCACCATGCTTCACAGTTTTTGGGGTTGGGCAGTGATCCCGGTCATTTCAAAAACATTTGTTCTTGGAACCGGATCTGTCTGTTTCCAGATAAACATTTTCTTTCCTGCACTGATTAACAGTTATTTATAAACAGCTGTTTAAGCATCCCAGTGTGAGTAGGTACAAGTAAATACAATGTCATCATGATATCACACATCTTAACATTTTTCATATCAGTTATATTAAACATAATGGGTTATAAAAACATACATAAAAGTCTTTGGGAAGAAATTAATAAGCTCTTTTTGTGTCTCTTTGGCATCTGCATTTTGATTTTTTTTTTTTTTTTTTTTTTACTGTTGTACAGGAGCTGCAGAGCTGTTTTACTTGATCATTTTCTCTCCTTTGACTTTGACTTTCTTCTTCAAATGTATTTTAATGTCACTTCTGTGTGGTATATGTTAAAGCATTTTAAACTGTATGTTAAATTGATAAATAAAATGTGCTATAGAAGTAAAAAAAAAAACAACATGCTCGGTGTTAAACAGGAGTCCTACATGATCTCTGTGTCCATCAACGAGTGGAAAAGAAACTTGGAGCTGCCCACAGGGGAAACGGTCATCCTTCACAACCCAAAGGTATTCTCACAATCTGTTGCATAAGGCACAGTGCCTTCTACTGGGCAAAAAGCGAATTACACTCTGCAGGCATTTGTTTTTCAGTGTTTCCACTCAGAATAGCATTTAAATGAAAAACCCAATTTAGTTTGTTATCTGTGTGTTTTCACCAGCTGATAACCCAGCACCAGTACTTTTCCTTGGACTGTCCTCCGTCCCCGAGTGAAAGAACACAACCCAGAACACTAAAGAGAGGAGTGGAGAATATTTCTGTGGACATCCCACAGGGTGAGTGCACAATTCCGATAGCTATACAGCCATCCATGACTTGTTTTTGGACCATACTGAATAATAAATGGCTTGATGTGGTGTTACTGCCATAAAAACACGATTCAACAGCAAAAGGAACAGAAAACAAAAATGCAGATTCTGTGAATAGTCAAATCAGAAATGCCCCCAACCGTACACACCCAGCCTCTTGGTCTTGCGCAGTCTCCATTTGCATACTGGATTTTGATGCATCATTCCCTGTACAAATCAGAGTTAGCTTGTCTCACTAACTTATATGTTTCTTAAAAGAATTGAAAACATGAAATGACTTCACGGACAATTTTTTACACTGCAAGCCCAAAATTATTTCCTAAAATGGTGTGTGTGTGTGTGTGTGTGTGTGTGTGTGTGTGTGTTGCGCAGGAGAACCAGACACTGTGGATCACCTGGTGTTCATGGTTCATGGCATTGGGCCGGCGTGTGATCTACGTTTAAGAGGAATCGTGCAGTGTGGTGAGATTACACATACAGACGCACACTTTACACACTCCATACAGCGATCCTCTTTCCATATTCCTCTTCCAGCTGAATGAATGAAAATTCAGATTTTAATCCTTTGACAGGGATGAATGGGTTTTTGGTCTGTCGGAGAGTTAGTCCAACAGTTGGTCAGTTTTAAAATGTGCTGCTTTGACAGTGAGTTAGTCACTTGGTCAGTTGGAGAATCAGAAGTTTGGCCTTTTCTTCATGCTGTGATAGAGACAATTGAAGAGCTCAGTGCTGAAATAAATGCATCATTTTTTGTGAGTACATAAAAAGTGGTGAGATACGAGAAAAAATGTATATTTAATAAAAGTGGTAGATGAAATAGAATTATATTACACGTAATCACCAGGCACAATTTACTGTAACTCTATTATTACAGCAGTTATTGAGGTTTGCTTCCTCTCTCTTTTCAGTAAATGAGTTTCGCAGCACTGCTCTCGCTCTCACCAAAAGTCATTTCAGCTCCGGTGATGACACCAAAGCTGTGGGTCGAGTGGAGTTTCTGCCTGTTAACTGGCACAGAGTTCTACATGGAGAAACCACAGGGGTCGACAGGTTAAATATATGGTTAAATATTTTGGTTAAATATAGATTACAGAATACTTAATGCACAATACTAACAAAGTCAGTGTCATGTGTTAGGTCTCAAGAGGCAACAATAATTAGTTGTATGCTTTATAATTTACGAAAACAATCACTTAACATTGTTAGACTGAATAAAGCACTTATTTTGCAGAGATATGGAGCGGATCACTTTGCCCAGCATCAGGGGCCTGCGCCAGTTCGCCAATGACACAGTGTTGGACCTGTTCTTCTACAACAGTGCCACCTACTGTCAGACCATTGTAGACACGGTGGCCTCAGAGATCAACTACCTATACTGCCTCTTTCTTCAAAGAAACCCACAATTCACTGGAGCTGTGTCAGTGGCAGGACACAGCCTGGGTCCGTAAAGTTTACACAGCTATTTTACACAACTACTTCACACAACCACTTTACA
Source organism: Cranoglanis bouderius (assembly GCA_023630585.1). Classification (NCBI taxonomy): domain Eukaryota; kingdom Metazoa; phylum Chordata; class Actinopteri; order Siluriformes; family Cranoglanididae; genus Cranoglanis; species Cranoglanis bouderius. Next base: position 13,066,064 of record CM042550.1, read on the forward strand.
CAGCCTGAGTCTGTAAAGCAACCTTATACAACTTTACACAACTTGGGTCTGTAAGCCAACTTTATACAGCTACTTTACACAACCTTGGTCTGTAAATCAACCTTACAAAAATATTTACACAACCTGGGTCTGTAAGCCAAAATTATACAGCTAGTTTACACATTCTGGGGCCTGTAAACCATCTCTAAACAGCCTGAGTCTGTAAATCAAAATTACACAGCTATATTACATAGCCTGTGTCTGTATATCAACCTTACACAACCTGGGTCTGTAAACCAATCTTATGCAGTTACTTCACATTGCCTTAGTCTGTAAATTAACTTTAAACAGCTACTTTACACAGCCCAGGTCTGTGGATAACAGTAAAATGAGAACAGTATACGTATAACATGATAACAATAAATTGTTGCCACCATTTAAGTTTGGTATACACTGCAGTGATTAATCTCAAAACAAAAAAAAATATTTTCCTCTTAGGTTCATTAATCCTCTTTGACCTCCTGACCAATCAGAAGACAGAAAGCACCAATGCAGCACAGGTTTGTTACATAGCTCATTTATGTCTTCATGATGACATTTATGAAGTGGGGGTCGGCATCAGTAGATGGATGATTTTGTTAAAATTCTGTTGTATTTGACTTTCTTACATTTTAATACTTTTATAACAATAATATTGTGTACCAGTCATGAGCGCAATGAAAGTTTAAAAATTGGGACTGACAGAACTGAGGACTAATATCAGCTCTGTGTGAATTTTTGTTTGTAATTCAGAATGGACAGTGTGATGAAGATCTGGGCTCTTCCTCTGTGTCAGACTGCACTTCCTGTGAGAGTCTAGAAGAGGCACTAATGAGCATCGGCATGGAGGAACATCTCAGAATCCTACAGAGGGAACAATTGGACATGGAGTCTCTGGTGTTTTTTTGTTGTTGTTTTGTTTGTTTGTTGTTGTTGTTGTTGTTTTCGTTTTCGACTCAAATGCCCACACACTGTGTTTGGGCCACATTAATTATTCCTTTAAGCTTACACATCTGGGTCCAAAAGAATTGTTTTTATTCAATCAGTTTACAAACTCTAATTTTATTAATTTTACAAGCTACTCTCCTTCATTATTTCCTCATACAAAATCCAACCCAGATGTGCTTTAAAGGTGCATTAGGTAAAATTTGTCTTTTTAATTTCATGAGTAGATCTCTAGCAGTTAGGTGGGTTTGACATTCAAATGATTCCTGCTCTTGTTAATGAAGCTCTGCCCGATGATCTCTGGTGGCCCGTAGAGTAAAATGTCTATAAAATTACTGACAGGACGTGCATCCATATACAAACAATGTTCTACATGTCTTCTTACATGTTCTACATGTCTTCCAGGTTATTTGTACAAGTAAGGAATATAAGTAGAGAAAAGAGAGAGAACGCAGAGAAGCATAATAATGAAGTTGGTATTAACTCTGTGTGTGTGTGTGTGTGTGTGTGTGTGTGTGTATATTTGTTACCATCTAAATAAAATTTGTGCTGATAAGCAGTGTGATAACAGGAGATCCAGGTAGATTTAATATATTCTAAACACAGGATCTGCCTAATATATTGCTTATTGATTCAAATTGTTCCAGATGCTGTGCTCTGAGAGCGACCTGAGAGATCTAGGAATCCCACTTGGCCCTTGCAAGAAGATTATGAACTGTGTGAAGAAATGGAAGGTATTAAATGCTGTGTCTCTGTGTGCTTTTGAGAAATTATCATCTTCCTGTTTAGTTACCTTGGCCGTTAAATGAAAGTGTGCTCACGTTCTCGTTTGGGTTTAAAACGGAAAAATCTAGACAAAAAAAATATTAAGTACTTATAATGGAAGATCAAAAATTACAGATTATTTTAGGAGAGGGACAACACTGGATCAAATATATAACTAGTACATACTGTGAATTATAGATTATATGTTACGGCCTGCTTTAAAGGAAAGGGTCAGCCACAAATAAAATGTATACAATGTCCTCATTTATCCCAACTGTAGTCAGGTAGCCAAGGCATGTTTAATGTCCAAAATTTGCTTATTGAGTTTTGCACTGGAGCGATGAGGCTAATATAGCTAACTAATAAGTAATGAAAGTCTGTCTCACCCAAAATCTTTTCTATAAATATGTGCATCAGAATTCCTCCAGCTCTTCAGTGAAACCACACAGACTTGATGATGTGGTAACTTCCTATAATCTATAACCATGAACAAAACTTGACCCTGTATCTAAACACTGTAACGTTATGGGGCAGCCATCTTGGGCAACTGGAATCATATGTTTTCCTTAGCACAATTTGATATCATTTTGCAGCAGGATGACAAGAGAATGAGACGGTTAATTCACAACACATCTTCTTAGTTATAGCCCACACTAGCCTTCTATGTGAATGGAAAATGTTAATGTAAATACAGTACACACTTTACCTGCTATTCAATACAGTCGTGTATTTTGTAATTCTGTTTTGTAGATTATGTAACTTGTCATTATGTCATTAGAAGTGGGTGCACATAGATTTGAGCATGTATTTAGGAAAACACATGCCTTTACCACCCCGAAGTTAATTATTTTCCCATAACAGCATGCCCGCAAAGTGTTTTATTCCTCATATACTACAGCAATTTACCAATTTAACAATTAAACTTTTTATGTTATGTTTTGGGGGCATGGTGGCTTAGTGGTTAGCAGGTTTGCATCACACCTCCAGGGTCGGGGGTTCGATTCCTGCTTCCTCCCTGTGTGCACAGAGCATGTATGTTCTCCCTGTGCTTCGGGGGTTTCCTCCGGCTACTCAGGTTTCCTCCCCCAGTCCAAGGACATGTGTTGTAGGCTGATTGGCATCCCAAAATCTCTGTAGTGTGTGAGATTGTACCCTGCGATAGGTTGGCACCCTGTCCAGAGTGTCCCCAGCCTTGTGCCCCGAGTCCCCTGGGATAGGCTCCAGGCTCCCCACGACCCTGTGTAGGATAAACGGTACAGAAGAGTCAGGGTGACATCTTAATAACAAGTTTTTGAATGTTTGTAGGATTTGTATGGAATTATCATTATCAAGCAGCAGAAGAAATGAACTGATTAGATTTTTCAGCAAGGTCAAATGTCTGAAATAGTTTTACTTCAGAGGCATCCCCATCAACGCGGTTGGCATCAAGTTTGACTTGTTTATTTAGAAAAGAATGGCAACATATTTTGACATATTATTTATAGATACATTTAATGTTGCAGAACATCTGTGAAAGTTAGTTCCTGTTATCATGTTAAAGTACAGCTTTACCTTTAACTGAAAGCATAAATGTCTCCATAAAGAAAGCCTCCGTGTCAACAAATACACACGTTTTTAGAATTTGTTTTTGTGGTGTGTCCGTCATAAAAGTATCTGTGTAAGTTGAGACTATATAAACGATAACATATTAGAATGAGCTCATTAATAAAAAACCTTGAAGCTGGAACTATTGTCAGAGCTGCTGTTATAGAAAATGAATCAACACTTGAGAATTCAACAATGCAGTGATATAAGTAGACTTCTTACAATTATAAAAGTCACGGCACTAAAGCTAATTAAACTGAAAATGATGTATAATACTAAATGATAGTACAAATATTAATACATATATATATATATATATATATATATATATATATATATATATATATATATATATATATATATATATAAAGATTATTATAATTATAACACTTTTCATACAAAATAAACTGTTTAACAGTCACTCTGGTGAGAATTATATCCTACTTCCTGTCAGACAGCGTGGCACTGCAGAGTGTTTGTCTGGAAGTTAGCGCTGATATGAGTCCATTGTCTTGGAGTGAGGTGTTTTTGTCCTGACCCTGATTTTCCCCTCACTGATCCAGCACAGATCTGTGGCCCACACCGGAAACCATCCCTCTCATACGGAAGAGAGAAATTCTCCTGAAATCCAGAGTCTCTTCCGAGAGAGTCGGCCGAAAACCAGCGCCATTGACTACCAGCACTTTGATGTGGGGATTGGACAGGTACTAACATTATATTTGTTATAGTGGAATGTAAAGAAAAACTTAATGTGGAGATAATTATATTAACATAATAATAAACATATAATAAGCATGGCGAAATTTAAAAAGGGAGAAGATGATCCTCAGAATTGGCCTATTAATTACATTACATTCTATTACATTACATTCTATTACATTACTATTCAATTACAGAGATGAATGAAAACGGCACATTATTCTTGTCTGAGTAAGTTGTTTAATGTTCAGGTACACACACAGACACACACACACACACACGCACACACACACACACACACACACACACACACACACACACGCACAAACTCTCTTGTACACAGGATTTACTTAGCGAGCCTGATGAACAATACACTGATATGACTCTAGATTCTAAACCCATTCCAAAGCCCTCTGTGTTATAAATTAACATTATTTATCTCCTGTTTTTTTCCCTTGCAGGTATCTATTAATTACCCACAGCTCAGCTTCCACCCCTGGGCCTTCTTTGCCTTCGGCTCTCCTATTGGAATGTTCCTGACCGTCCGAGGCCTGAAGAGGATCGACCCCAACTACAGCTTCCCCACCTGCAGCAGCTTCTACAACATATTCCATCCTGTGCGTCTGCTTTGCTAAAACCAGTTATTCAACTCAGACCACTTTCTTTTATCACTAATAATACTGTAAATAGTGTACAGCAGCTCGAGTCATGGCTTGATTGATAAAAGCACCAGTTTCAATTTTCAGTTCGACTCAAATCTTCAGTTCATTTAGGGATTTTAGAAAAATAATCAAAAACTACTGATATACAAATACAGTTGCAATCAAAATTATTCAACCCCCATTGCAAAGCAGGTTTATTGTCAAAATTTACAGACTTTCAACTGTTTGCAATGAACAAATCAAACAAAAGCAATTGAAATAGCTCAACAGAATGAATGCTTCAAGTGGTTTCCCCAAATTCAACTGAAAATGCAACTTATAATGACTTCTCCAGTCTCAAAATTATTCAACCCCTGAATAGAATAAATATGCAAAACAGGTGTTGTCTCAAGCACACTTGATGCAACTAATCAAGGACTTCATTAGTCACACCAGGTGTGCTTGAGCTGGAACACATGAAATACCTGAACTGGCTAGGGGCAGAAAATACATGAAATACCTGGACGGGGCAGAAAAAGGAAGCTATCAACGGCTGCAACCAGATTTCTGAGAAGGCAGGTTGTGAAAAACCCTCGAGTGACTGCAAAAGACCTGCAGCAAGACTTGGTGGCAACAGGCACTGAGGTTTCAGTGAGCACAGTATGGCGTGTACTAAACACAGAAGGTTTCCATGCCAGAACTCCAAGACGTACACCACTACTGACCCAAAAGCACAAGAAAAGTCAGCTCAAAATCATATAAATAAGCCACAAAAGTTTTGGGATTCTATTCTGTGGAGCAATGAAACAAAACTGGAACTTTTCAGCACGATGGATCAGCGGTATGTCTGGAGAAAGAAGAATGAAGAAAGAACATTTTGTCCACAGTCAAGCATGGTGGTGGCTCAGTGATGCTCTGGGGCTGCTTTGAATCCTCTGGCACTGGAAACCTGCAGCGTGTGGAAGGCAAGATGGATTCAATGAAGTATCAGGAAATCCTAGGAGAAAACATCATGCCGTCTGTGAAGAAGCTGAAGCTTGGGCATCATTGGACCTTCCAACAGGACAATTATCTCAAGCATATCTCAAATTCCACCAAGGCTTGGTTGCAGAAGAAGTCCTGGAAGATTCTACAGTGGCCATCACAGTCACCTGACTTGAACCCCATAGAAAATCTCTGGTGGGATTTGAAGAAGGCAGTTGCAGCACGCAAACCCAAGAATATTACTGAACTGGAGGCCATTGCTCATGAGGAATGGGCTAAGATTCCTCAGGAACGCTGCCAGAAGCTGGTGTCTGGCTATGCATCTCATTTGCAGCAGATCATAACAGCAAAAGGGTGCTCTACTAAGTACTAAAGATGCTTGCCATGAAGGGGTTGAATAATTTTGAAACTGGAGAAGTCATTTTCAGTTGAATTTGGGGAAACCACTTGAAGCATTCATTGTGTTGAACTATTTCAATTGCTTTTGTTTGATTTGTTCATTGCAAACAGCTGAAAGTCTGTAAATTTTGACAATAAACCAGATTTGCAGTGGGGGATGAATAATGTTGATTGCAACTGTATGTCAAAAGGAATACGTTAATTTGTGACTGTAACACTTTTAAAGGTCGGGCAAGGAGGAACCAGAAGGGAGACAGGCTTAATCCAACTCGGACACTTTTATTTCTTCCTTTTTTTTCTCGGTATTTGGGTTTTTTTTTTTAATTTCCCAGCATATACACACACCCACTCACGCACACATGTGGCTTTGTGTCGCCATCGTTTTCTCTCTCTCGAGGCGCGTGTCTCTCCTCCTTTTCTCCTCACTACAACACAGAACACTCGTTAGTCTAAATTTCCTACAGGTGTGTAAACCTTACCACTCGCTTTCTCCGGCTCCGCCCTCCATTCACAAACCGGTGCTCGACCACGCCCCCGCCTCCACAGTCACATTTGTGCCACATAACTTTTTTAAAAAATTATTAATTTATTATTATTTGACACATCACACAATGTTTTTTGTTTGTTTGTTTGTTTTACTTCATTCAAATTTCTTTTACATTTTAAACATAACTATATTAACTATATACAGATGCTAAAACATGCTCATCATTTTGTGTAGTTTGATCCGGTGGCGTACAGGATCGAGCCCATGATTTTGCCTCCAGATGTGGAGGTAGCTCCCATGCTGATGCCCCATCACAAGGGCAGGAAGAGGATGCACCTGGGTAAATTCTGTTACTTTATTATCAAAATGTCTTTCAAACGTGTGAGTTTTCGTGTGAGTGTGATTGCTGCTTCAATTTGAGAGCGAGTTCAAGTTTAAGTGGTGTGAGTACAGTGTGAGTGTTAGTGCTAGTGTGAGTTTGAGTGTAAGTTAGAGTGCGAGTTACTGTGAGTGAGAGTGTAAGTGCTAGGGTGAGTTAGAGTGAGTTTGAGTGTGACTGTGTTCGAGTGTAAATTTGAGTGTGTTTTTGAGTGCGAGTGCGCGTGTTTCAGTGCGAGTGCGCGTGTTTCAGTGCGAGTGCGCGTGTTTCAGTGCGAGTGCCAGTGTGTGTTTCAGTGTGAGTGCGCGTGTTTCAGTGTGAGTGCCAGTGTGTGTTTCAGTGTGAGTGCGAGTTAGAGTGTAAATTTGAGTGTGCTGAATGTACTGTACAGAGCTGAAGGAAGGTCTGACACGCGTAGGCTCAGACCTGCTGGGGTCTTTACGGACAGTCTGGCAAAGTTTCTCCCAACTTCCTGCTCCGGCGCTGGCTGAGGGAAATGACACATCTACAGCAGTGTGCACAGCCGAGGAAATGGAAAGTGAGTCATTAAATTCCACACTGTGTAACTGCTCTGTGTGTGTGTGTGTGTGTGTGTGTGTGTGTGTGTGTGTGTGTGTGTGTGTGTGTGTGTGTGTGTGTGTGTGTGTCTTAGATGACATTTGCCTTCCTTTGGGTTGGTATTGCCATATGCTTGGGATTTAGAAAGATGCTATGAAAAACAAACTATGTATTATTACTACTATAATTAAATTCAAAATAAGAAAATAACCCAGCAAGGTCCTGTTTAAATTATGTTCCTCTTACCCCAAATGTAGTTAATCATCAACGACATGTTTAGTAAACTAACCAGTACTGAAATGTTACATCACCTTAGCCTTGTGCACGATGCTTAAATCATCAATCATCACATACTGCTGCTTTAATCATCCGTCATCACATACTGCTGCTTTAATCATCCGTCATCACATACTGCTGCTTTAATCATCAGTCATCACATACTGCTGCTTTAATCATCAGTCATCACATACTGCTGCTTTAATCATCAGTCATCACATACTGCTGCTTTAATCACCAGTCATCACATACTGCTGTTTTAATAAGCCATGTTTCCATTTTCAGCCTCACCACTGGAACAGGAGGAGAAAAGAATGACCCAGGTGGGGAAGCTGAATGGTGGCCGGCGTATCGATTATGTCCTTCAAGAGAAACCAATCGAAAGCTTTAACGAATATCTGTTCGCCGTTCAGAGTCACCTGTGCTACTGGTGAGAGAAACACACACACACACACACACACACACACACATACACACACACACACAGACAAAATCCATCCAACTCAATTTAAAATACATTGTATGATAACGGTCCACCCCAAATTGACCGTTCTAGTGCATCACAGCTTCCTATTTTCCAATATTTAAATGCTTTAGAACAGTTTAGTAGCAGTGTGAGGGTTCAGTTATACATTTAAACTCATATTTTCCTTGTTCATATGATTATGAAGGTAAAAAACATACATAAATTACTTTTTTCTTTTGCAGGGAGTCGGAAGACACGGCTCTGCTGGTTCTCAAGGAGATTTATGGGAATGGTGATTGCAAATCTCCTCAGCAGTAGAGAACCCATCCCATGGGGTTGTCTGTGATGATAATGTTATGTGTGATGATAACTTTTTACACAGCCAAAAATAAGCAACACTCATTCTCCATGTTCAGGTTTACATATGTAAGCTTTTAAAGGTACAGTTTGTAATTACACAGGCCTATAATAATTACTGGATTTCACACGCTTGTGATTTGTAATATTGCCATTCACTGGCTAGTTTCTTCATTAGATAGATAGATGATTATGTACTTTATTACAAGCTTTTGTTTACATTTTTCTGGCCCAGAATTGGCTCCGCCTCCAGCCGTTACAGAGCTGCTCAACCCTGCCTTTTTTTTTTTTTAAAGGCAACCCACAAGGCATATGTAGTTTGAAGGAGTTTGTGTGTTTCAATTACAGTTAGCCTAGCAAGCAGTGGAAAACTACAAATTACAAACTGCTCCTTTAAACCAAAAATGCACAACTTTCAAGTCTCAAGGACCAGGTGCTGTAGGGTTTCCACACTACCTGTATGAGAGTCAGGTGAAAATAAGCGCACAAATTATTTAATTACGTAGGTGGTGATTTAGAAATATACAGGACTGCATTTCAATATAAAGGCCAAGTTTGATTACTTGTGATTACCTCAGATTTGTGCCACGTTCACAGCGAGGCCAGTAATCTGCTGATTGTTAGTGTTTCACGTCCCAAACTGCGATTTAGGGCAGAGAGGAGTGTGATTGGTTAGAAATGGGGAGGAGGTGGATTTGAGATTCCTTAAGTGGAACTGGTCTTTTCTTGTTTTCGACATTCGACACATCACGCTTGCTGATCAAGTCGTGAAAACACCGTTGCTAGGCAACTGGAAATCATGGATTGGGAGCATAAGATAGCTAATGACTAGCTAACAAAAAAGAAAAGGCACTTAGCAATGACCGCTAATTCCATTATGCAAATTTAAATTGACTCCTCTGTATTAAGACATGTTTTTGTAATAATATAATATCGTAATAATTTGTAATAATTGTAATAGCCACATTTATTAGCTAATTGTATAAATGTTTATACTATTTCTTGAATAAAAACATATTTCTGTAAACGTTTAAACTAACTGGCTAATACAGAAAGAAAAAGCTAATATGTAATGTGCCTTGACATGACCTGATGGCATGCTAGCATTACATTGACTAGCTAGCAAGAGTATTCTTAGCTAGCTGGCAAAGAATGAAACAATTCTTTGTGCTAAATATTTCCATACTGAAAGATTTTGTTCCTGGCCCTGTCCTAAAGGTTTTTGTATTAAGAAAATGTCTAAACACTAAATATCGGGATCATGTTGTCTTTTTTTCTCCTTAGAACTATTGTAGCTAGCTGTATGGCTAGCTGTTAGCTGTATGGCTAGTTTTTACTCTTGAGGCATCTCAGAATCTTACCTCGTCTCAGAATTGTCTCCGACATGAGAACAGGTTTGCCAGTGAAACAACATATTCAGTGAACCTAGCCTGCGGCGCCGTTCCAAATGCTATAATTAACATTTATAACCTTATTTCTGGTCATGTGTAACACACTCTGAGCCAGTTTCAAGCATACGATATAAAATATAGCATTAAGTTTCACAGACAGTTTATACCATAATCAGTATTGCAGTCTCAGGTTTGGAGACTGTGGCTACCATCAAAAGCAGGCTGACTCACATCCTAATTGTCATAATAGAACACCACTGTAGGAATGTTTTATTTATCACACAGTGGTTCTCCTGGTACTTTGTGCACTGCCTATTTTAGTGTTTTCCTTGCTTTAACATACTTTTTATTACTTAATTAAGGCCTTAACTGTTCTTTGAACTGAATCTGGTGTATGAGAGGACTGACTGAGCTTATGAAGGCATCATGATTAATAATCTGATGAGGTGTGTCGGATGTGTTAAACCAACAGTAAATTGGACGCTGTGTCTGATATTGCTCCCTCATTTACTGTTTATTATATAGAGTCTCCTCCAAAACTACTGGAACGACAAGGCCAATTCAGTTGTTTAGACTGAAGAATTTCAGCTTTCATTTCCTGGTACTTATATGTAGATGTGTTAAACAACATAGAACATAGCACATTGTGTATCAGACCAACCAATTTGTAGGCAAGCAAAAAATATTGGAACATGTGACTGACAGGTGTTTCTTGTTACCCAGGTGTCCTGTTAGATTGACTGTTTAAAAAATAAATAGCTCTGATCATCTACTCTTGGTTTTGACTGCAATTTCAACTGTGAAGACTGCATTTGTTAAAAAGGATAAACCAACATGAAGATCAGAGAGCTGTCTTTGGGAGAAAAGCAAGCCATTTTGAAGCTGGGAAAAGAGGGAAAATTAATCAGAGGCATTACACAAACATTGGGCATAGCCAATACAACAATTTGGAATGTCCTGAAAAAGAAAGAAACCACTGGTGTACTGAGCAACAGACTCTCAATGGGTCGGCCAAGAAAAACAACAGCTGATGACAGAAACGTTGTGAGAGCCGTGAAGAAAACCCCCAAAACAACAGTTAATGACATCACCAACAACCTCCATAGGGCAGGGGTGAAGGTATCACAATCCAGAGTTCGATGAAGATCCAAGTGCAGAAATATAGAGGCCATACCACAAGATGCAAACCACTCATCAGCAGTAAGAATCAGAAGGCCAGATTGGAATTCGCAAAGAAATACAGAGACGAGCCTGCAAGTTCTGCAACCAAGATTAACCTCTACCAAAGTGATGGAAAGGCCAAAGTGTGGAGAAAGAAAGGATCTGCTCATGATCCAAAACATACAAGATCATCTGTGAAACATGGTGGAGGTAGTGTCATGGCTTGGGCTTGCATGGCTGCTTCTGGAACAGACTAATCTTTATTGATGATGTAACTAATGATGGTAGCAGCAGAATGAATTCAGAAGTTTACGGGAACATTTTGTCTGCCAGTTTACAGAGAAATGCATCCAAATTAATCAGGAGGAACTTTATCATGCAGCAAGACAATGATCCAAAACACACTGCCAACTCAACAAAGGACTTTATCAGGGGGAAAAGTGGAAAATTTTAGACTGGCCAAGTCAATCACCAGACCTTAAGCCAATTGAGCAGCATTTCACCTCTTGAAGAGGAGACTGAAGGGAGAAACCCCCGGAAACAAACAACAACTGAATGATGCTGCAGTAAAAGCCTGGAAAAGCAACACAATAGAAGAAACCAACAGTTTGGTGATGTCAGTGGGTTGCAGGCTTGACACAGTTATTGCAAGCAAGGGATATGCAACCAAATATTAAGTGTTCTTGACGTTAATTTACTTCAAGACTTATCTGTTCCTATACTTTTGGTCTGATATAAAAGGTTCGATGTTTTATATTGTTTAACACATCTAGATGTACATACCAGGAAATAAAAGCTGAAATCCTAAACTCTCGTCTCATATCCATCTTTTGATCTCAAACCCAAATGTCTTTGGTGTATAGCACAAACAAATGAATTGGCCTTGCTGTTCCAATAGTTTTGGAGGGGACTGAATATTGTTCTACACAGTGCACTATATGGGAGAGCAGAGAGGGATACGCTGGACTGGATTGGACCAAAGGAACTTTCTAATGATCATTACCATTACAAGTATTTGTAAAGTGTTAGATTTGACACTGCATTGTAGCCAATTCAAAGTTGGTTTAAAAAAAAAAAAAAAAAAAAAAAAAACGGCATTTTTTTTTTTTTTTTTTTTTGCTCTTTTGGGGCGAAAACCGAAAGTCCCAAATATCTTTGGTGGCATCCCTAAAAAAAATCTGGTTAACTGATGTTAAATCTATACTTGTCTAATGTTAGCTAAGTTGAACACTTACCATCCACTTTAATAGGAACACCTGTACACCTCAAACACCTGTACTAACTCAAATAATCCCTGTTTAAAGCCATGGTGGGCAGAAAAGCATCTCAGCATGCACAAAACATCCACCCTTGAAGTGGATGGGCTACAACAGCAGAAGAGGGTTCCTATCCTGTCAGCCAAGAACAGGAACCTGAGGCTATCATGGGCACAGACTCACCCAAACTGGACAGTTAAAGATTAGAATGTGTACTTTGATGTGAACATTAACTGAAGCTCTTACATTTACATTTATTCATTTAACAGATGCTTTTATCCAAAGCGACTTACAAATGAGGAAATACAGGCATAAATTGATGCAGATACAGCTCTTGACCTGTATCTGCATCAATTTATGCATTGTGCTGCCGCCACATTATTGGCTGACTAGATAACTGCATGGATATTCAGGTGTTCCTCATAAAGTGGACGGTGAGTGCACATCGATAGATTTTATTTCACATTAATGTACTCAAAACAGTCTCCATTTACCTTGACAGAAAGTAAGGACACTGCGTCAGTGTATCTTTAAGCAGGAAAATCGAGTTGACACGAGATTAATACGTGAGGTGGGGGAAGGGGGCGGGGCTTCCAGGGAGTCAGTTAATATCAGAGAGTTCAAAATTGTTAATCATTTAGGATTCAATAATTAAGTTACAAATTACCAACCATTATGTGGTCATTATGCAACAACTTTTCATTACATTTATATATGATGCTAGCCCACTTAGGTATCCATCTTGACATATATATTTTTTTTGGTGCCACTTTGTGCAGAAGTAGAGTTAATTGATTGTAAATGTTTACGCTGTGGGTAATTATATAGCTAACTATTCAAGGAATATGATTCTCCACTGAGTATTTAGACACTACAAATTAGATGTACTTCAAATAATGCACTATATGGTAAACAGGAAACAAATTCAGGCACATAAAAGCTCTTTTGTGCTGTAACACATCTGATTCAGTTCATCAGTTCATTCCTTCATTATGTAAAATGTGCGTGTTAGAAAGCAGCAGAAGTGAAACTGGATGAGGAATTTCATTATATGGTACACCATTGAAATATTCTAACTTATTTCATATTTAACCAGTGTTTTAAAACTTTTCCATTTCATCAAAGGATTGCAATTGACACATTAATGTTTTGTAATAAATATAATAAATACTTGAA
>CM042550.1:13084605-13102105 GCA_023630585.1 Cranoglanis bouderius
TAACGATTTCCATGGGGTGTACTTATTTTTTCACATGATGGTGTGTTTGGTGCCAAAAAAAAGAAAAAAGCACATCACCAAAAGAAGACATACCCACGCTGAAGCATGGTGGTGGCAGCATCATGCTTTAGGGTTGCTTATCTTTAGGTAGACCTGGGGCTTTTAGCAAGGTGGAGGGAATCATGAATAGCTACAAATACCAGTCGATTTTAGTGCAAAACCTTCAGGTGTCTGAAAGAAATTTCACCTTTCAGTACAACAATGACCAAGAGCATACATCCAAATCAACTTAAATTACTTAAACAAAAGATCAATATTCTTGAATGACCTAGCCAGAGCCCAGACTTGAATCCAACAAAAACTGTGTGTACACTAAGTTTTTTATTTAAAATTTTTCCCTATAAAATGTTCTGTTAAATACCCCTGAATTAGGTTAATATAAGCCGCTGTTTTTAACCTAATTTCAGTTTTAAACACCAAATGCATCATCCAGCCTATTAAAAAATAGGCTATATAAAGATAATCCATGAGCATTTTGCTAAATACCCTACATCAGGGTTGCCAGGTACGCAATATTTATGTGCAATTTTTGATTTTTGGTTGAGTGTTGGTTACTTTGTATACATTAGATTAAGTATATTTATATATGAAAACATAGACCAGTGACAGTAAAGACACGAAAGTACTAAATGTGTTGAACTAGTATCACTTTTGATCCTCTGTGCAGCGCTTTACTAGATTATGTAGTCGCATGAAGTTCAGTCCTCCCCTGCTCTGATTTATGAATGCTGTGTTCCCTGGTTTGTATGCTGTGTCTGACATGGCTTCTGTTCTTCATGTCTGAAAGTTCGAGACACAGCTGCTGTAATCCCTGGAGTCCTAAAATGCTTTTACCTTTTGAGGAAAAATTAGCCTGAGACAGATCCGCGTGGGAACGGTTTAGTTTGTATAAACTTACAGCAACCCAGACACAGAGTTTACGTCATGTTCTTTTTTAGTGGAGAGGAAATTCCCAGTACAGAGGATGATGTGCCAATATCCAATTATACAATATACGACAATATTTGACACACGATATTGTTATCGTGGGAAGACTGACAGAAAGATGCTTTATTTTGTGCACGTGTAGGAGCATTCTTCTTGAAGAGGGAAGCGAATGTGAATGTAAAAAAAAAAAAAAAAAAAAGAATAGTAATAACATTGTGGAAAGAAGTGTTGCTGTGACTGAGCCATGAATAAATTAAGCGAGCTAACGTAGCGCAACCTGAAATGTGGTGTGCAAACACTGTGTTTTCTTAAACGCAATATTATTATAATAATAATATTTTAAACTTTGATAAGAGGTTATGTAATTATTGTTGTGTTACATGTCCTACTCTTACGCTTCTACTTTTAACTCTATTTGATTAACCCAGTGTGTGTCTAGTAACTGGCTGAGTTAATAAACTGAATGGATTTAGACTTTGATTTATACTCTCTTTTTAACTTGAACTGTACTGTAAAATTAAAATCCTATTAAAATAAAAAATACTGTAAAATTAAACCTAACAACAGGAGTAGGCCGTGACTCTTTATATTCTACTTGAGTAAGGTTGTAAGACAAGGTGTGTAAAAAAATATATATAGAATTTGCATATACTTAGGGACAACACATTCATTTAGATACAAATTGTTATCATTAAATAAAATAATCTTTTTTTTTTTTTTTTTTCATTTAGTACTGCCCTTCAGAAGCTACGTACGATATATGCATGTTTCCCAGAAGACAAAATAATTACAATTTACACCAATCATCCTGTTCAAGTTTATACCACCCCGGCTCTTATGTATCGTGTTGCCTTCTTGATCATCAGTGAATGTTTGCACCTTTTGTAATAGTTGTGCATAAGTACCTAAATTGTCCTCAGTGTGAAAAGATGGATCTCAACATCATATAGCCGCTGTTGGAAAGGGGTCAAATATGCAGAAGATGCTGGAAAAGTAAAGAATGTGCAGGACCTGGAGGATTTTTTGAAGGACAGCGGGCAGTTTAACTGCTCAGGACAAACAAGGGACTCATGAACAACTATCACAAAACATAAAAACAGTCGTTGATCATCCAGGTAACAACACACAGTATTAAGAATCAAGGGTATGTAAACTTTTGAACTGATTCATTTGTGTAAATTCAGATATTATTGTGTCTGTGGACTATATGTAAACGTCTGTTATGTGAAACAGCTTATTTAGGGCTGTACTAAATAAAAAAGTGAATGCAATTTTTTTATGATCCCTCATTATTATTATTATTATTATTATTATTATTATTATTATTATTATTATTATTATTATTATTATTATTATTAATTATTTATTTATTTATTTATTTGTTTGTTTACATTATTAAGATGTGTTTAAATGCTAAACAAGTATAGCCTTATCACATAGCCCCTAGTCCTGGCTCGTTTTTTGGGATTTCACTGGTTAGTGCTAATAAGTCTTGGCTCTCATTTTCATGGTCTTTTAAATGTAGTAAGGTGTAATATGAATAAAATAAAGCTTAATTTTTATTCACAGTGAAGCATCTGTGTGGATCTCCCCCCTAATGAAGAGTCAGTAGTCTCACATTTGTGCTGAGTTAAATATGAGTCAGAGGGAGCTCATGCTTCATCACACTAATCTCCCAAATCCTTGGCTAAGGGAGCGAGAAACATTCCTGTGATCATTATCTCCACATACTGATCAGAGTTAGAGTCTACCCTTTACTGCTAAGCGCTGTAAATGTGGTTCTGAGAATATTTCACCTCAGCGGCTCACTCTTGTGGTATTAGTGTGGCGAGACTTTGTTGCTATTTCAGCTTTGATGTTCAGTTAGCAGTCAATGCCAAGTGTCATTCTCACATCATTCAGAGTTTTATCTTAGTGATTTATCAACACATCTGTGGGAAACACTTACGTCCCTGACCATTCTGTGTTATTTTCACTGTTACTGTACCTTTACATTGGGAGAATAAAAGACTTAATGGCTTAAAGACTTAGTGGGCTAGCTAGCTAAATCATTAGCCTTGATTAGTAGCTAGCATATTCTCGTTGTCCATATTTTGCTTTGTGTCGAAAATATAAATTTATTTCCATTTGAACTGCTGAATGGACTCTCTAAATCTTCCTTAAAAGTGACTTTCCAAAAAGCCTTTGAAGCAACACACACACACACTATATATATATATATATATATATATATATATATATATATATATATATATATATATATATATATACACACACACACACACACACACACACACACACACACACACACACACACACACACACACTATTCCATTCAGGTTTTCTTGTGTGTGCATGCATATATTCAAAATTCCTATGAGTTTGAGAGCCATTTTCTGACCTTTGACCTCTCTCTCAAAGGCCTTCACTATACACCCACTCTCGAAACACTCTCCTCTACATGGCTGCCTTCCTAAAAAGCCTCAAACACAGAAGCTATTGAGAACTCTTCCAAACCTTCTACCAAATTCTTGTGAAATCTGAGTGTAAAATCTTGCATGCGCATTGCATCATTTAGGTTTTTTTGTTGCTCGGCACTGGTAGGACATTATGTTCAGAAGGTTTAAACTGGCTCCCTACTCCCTGTTCAGTGCCCTTTTACTGTGTAGTGCACTATAAGGAGCAGAGTGAATGAGACATTTGGTTGTTCTTTATTCAGTCTCACCACACACACCCTGTTCACTGTGTGTCATCACCAAATGCTACAGAGCACTGTGGTGTTTTGTTAGTGCACTGCATATGATTCACTGTGTTCTTATAGTAGTGCACTATATACACTCACTGACCACTTTAATTGGAGCCATGTTCACTCATGTAATTACAGAGTCAGCCAATCACATGGTAGCAGCCTCAGATTCCTGTTCTTTGCTGACAGGACTGGAACCCGATGTGGTCTTCTGGTCTTGTATGCCATCCAACTCAAGTTTCGACGTGTTGTGTGTTCTGAGATGCTTTTCTGCTCACCACGGTTGTAAAGAGTTGGTTATTTGAGTTACCGTAGCCTTCCTGTCACCTTGAACCAGTCTGGACATTCTTCTCTGACCTCTCTCTCTCATCAACAAGGTTTCTGCCGATTACTGTAGAGCTGCCGATTACTGGATGTTTTTTGTTTTTCACACCGTTCTGTGTAAACTGTAGAGACTGTTGTGCATGAAAATCCAAGCTTCTGAAATACACAGACTGGCTCATCTGGCACTAACAGGTCAGTTATCAATGACTGATCAATCAATCAACTGGTCAGTTGTGTAAAAGTGCTAAATAAATACATAAATAAAAAAATAAAAATAACAACCATGCCAAAATCAGTGAGATCACATATTCCTGAAAAAAAAAAAAAAAAAAAAGAGCTGAAGCTCCACAATTTTATGCATTGAACTGCTGCCACATAATTGGCTGATTGGATAAATGTGCAGGTCTACAGTGGATGGTGGATGGTCATTTTAAAATGGTGTTAAAAATATATCTGTAACTGCCATGTTTTTGTTAACTCTCAGCAAAAATTAATGCATGCAAGGGCAATTTAAAGTGGGCGTGGCTACATTCTGTAGCGTTAGTACAGCTTTTTCCTTTACATGAAGACAGCCCAGTTAGCATTAAGTGACAGCCCGCATTTCCCACTGTCATCTGGACCACATACCGCCTTGGAATAACGGGAGTGACCTCATCTGAATCCAGCTGCCTGAACACAGCTGTGACTCCACCCTGATGAACTTAGTCAGTTCACTTTCAGGCCAAAATGAACTTGTTAGCTTTAGATTTTATTTATTTATTTATTTTTTGGATGATTTATTGGCCTTATTTTCGAACACTATGACAACCTTAAATAAGAGTCAGTTTTGAACCACAGTGTAGCTGAACAGCTGGACTTTGACTGAACCCTGATGATGTTGAGGGGGTGAGTTTGTGTGTTTTGGCCTTTATGAAACCCAAACCTATTTTTACCACGTGGGAGAGCCACTGAGCCGCTCTACCTCCTACACCAATACTTCCTGTTACTTAAGAATAGTTAGAGGTGGCCTGCGGCTTCACTCTCTGATAAAATATATCTTTATTCTGAGGCTCTTTTAAACACCTCAGTACATATATATATATATATATTTTTTTTTAAATGTTTCATTCTTCTTTAGAAGTGATGCTACAGAGACGTTTTATAGTCATCAGTGATTCTCTGGATTTCTCACGGTTTCTCTACGTGGCTAATTTTGGAGCTCCTGAAAGTTCTTCTTTTCTGAGACCGTGTTCCTTTTTTTTCCTCTGTGTTACAATAAAGAAAACTTACCAAGAAAACCAAATGCGACCCAGATTATTTCAGGAACCAGAAAGAACCGTTCCCAGAACATTCCTGGAACCAATAATAGTTAGCCGGGTAAATAAATATAAACCTTAGGAGAACAGTGACAAACTGTGAAAGACTATTAAAAGATACACTTCCAGTCTAACCACAGTCTAACCACACCAGCTTTATAAAGACTTCCCACAAACGTGGAATATGGGATGCTTTGGAATTCTTTTGAAATGAATACAAAATTTATTTCTGTAGACGTGTGCATTGGCTTCTCAGCACACACGCGTTTCACATTTGGTTGCACTGGTGTGTGAGAGCTTCAGGACTCGATTTGTTTCACGTTCACTGTTTTAACACTAGAGGTCAGCCCACACACACACACACACACACACACACACACACACACACACACACACACACACACACACACACACACACACAGAGTAACACTAAAAGAAACATGTTAGAAGCTTGGCCACTGAAAGTCATGTCATTTAATAACCATTTAATTAAACTATGTAGAATAATCATTAATCATTATTCTGATATTTTCTCAATGTCCAGGAAATGACTAAAACTGGTCAGGAACGTCTCTACGTCTTTGCTTTCAATATAAATGCCAGCATATAGGAATATAAGCTAATATGTTGAAGTTGAAAACACTAATGTTCTACTATCCATATTAATGCTAGCATAATATTATTAGCTAGAGGTTGATGTGACAGGGTCTTGATTTGCATCGTCATGTTCTCAGACCTGAGAAATAAATGAAAAGTGTGTGTGTGTGTGTGTGTGTGTGTGTGTGTGAGTACAGTTTTGAATATTGTAAATTGTATTGTAGCTTCAACTACAGAAATACAGAAACACACAGTATGCACTGAGAGTGAAAGTGCTGCAGGTTAAAAATGTGACAACCATGTGAGGAGTTGTGTGTGTGTGTGTGTGTGTCTCTCTCTCTCTCTCTCTCTCTCTCTCTCTCTCTCTCTCTCTCGCTGTAGATATTGATAGCTCTTATTCAGCGTTCTTGTCTTCCTTGAAGTGCAGTGTCACATTGCTGTAGCTGTTCATTTAATTCAGTAGTGAAACAGTAGCGACATCCGTTTTTAAATCTGGTACAGGGTCTCTGCGGGTTCTTATTTTATAAATAAGAAATAACATTGTTATGATTATTTTATTTTTTTTATTTTTTTTTTAAACTAATGAATATACTCAACTTTAGTCAAAATCATGACAGTGGGAAAGAAATGATTCTATATAATAAACATCACACCCAATAATTATTAAGTAGGATCATCTACTTATTACTAGGTGAACTTAAAAAAAACCAACAACAACATTGGAATGATTTGTTTACTTACTGACCACACCTCCCATCCATGCCTGCATACACAAACACCCATCTCCTAGAATCTGCAGTGGCAATGTTGGTTTGGTAGCGAGCTAACTGTCATATGTCAAATGTCATGCTCTCAGAAGTTCCTCCAACTTTTGACAATTCCACAATCACTTTGTGATTTATTTGAAGACGTGGACTGCACTCGCAAATTATGCTTCATCTGCAAGAAAAATTCTATTCAGTTTGTTTCCGTTTACAGAAACTCTGTTGTTCTTGATCTCTGCCTCTGAGGTATAAATATGAAGTTGCACACATGTAAAATCCCTTACAATACAAAAGACCGATGGTTATTGAGCTGCACATTTTACATAATACATAAACTGCAGTAAAATAAAAAATAACTAAACAGTTATTCAAAAAAAATACCATTGTAGAACCCGGTCTGGGGGTCTGTGTGGGTGGGTGTGTGGGAAGGAGGACTCAAGCAAGTGACATTTGACAGCGCTTCATGCTTCCTTGCTTTTTCTTTCTCTTTCTCTTTCTTTCACCCACAAGCACTTTTCAGCTTGTGCCGTTCACATATGTTACACAAAATACAACCAAAAACACAAAGCCTCTCACAGCCTGCTAGGTTCGGGCAATTCAAATTCAAGGCAAGACTGTTCTGTTTTCCCTCTATGAAAGGACAAACAAAACACACCATAAGTAAACTCACCATGATCACACGTTCAACTCACCTCATCTCCGTCCACAGCTGACGCTCAACACACCCCTGCTGCTACACCTGTTAAGCACAATCAATGCTTAATCAGTGTCACCTAATTAATAGTGAATAAATAGTGATCTGGTCATCGTCCTCTTACCCAGTAATGCATTTGCTTCTGTTCACGCGTCAACCTTCATGATAATTACCCAAGACGTATACTGGGTTTTGTTCCAGCATATTAAGGAGTCAACCTTTTAGGGATTTCAACCTTGTCATTAGTTCACATGTAACCCTTTATTGACGAATTACTGATGAATTCCTGTGTAAAATTGTAAGTGCATTGTAACGTGCGTTGTATTTACGATACACGATAATTACTGTTTAAAATAGTATTACGATTGCTGCAGGATCAATCCCACCACATAGCTCATAGAGGCTCAGTTTTGTCACCTTACAGTCTTTCTACAGGAGTCCCTCAGGGTTCAGTTCTTGGTCCACTCTTGTTTTATTTTTATGCTAAATCACTGGGCGCAGTGATTAGAGCTCATGACTGCTATCTGCACCAATGATACACAACTTTACTATCTGACTGTCTTTCTGACATCTCTTGAAGACCCATCATATAAAACTCAACCTTGATAGAGCCGATTAGTTCATAAGGAAGACTGCCTTTTAGGGAAACAATCAAATTATTGCTTAGAAAATTGAAAAAAGTGTAACAGCCTAGGATTACAGTGCATGCCATTATAGGTGAATAAACTATGGTGAAATAGGTGAAATAATCTCTGACAGACTGAAACAGGTTTTCCTCAAGAATTGCCCTGTAATTAGTGCCATCCAACTTTCCTTCAATCCTGACCAGTTTTCTAGTCCCTGCTGATGAAAAGCATCCCCACAGCACTATGCTGCTGCCACCACCATGCTTCACTGTGGGAATGGTGTTCTCGGAGTGATGGGATAGTGTTGAGTTTGCGCCACACATTTTCTCACGATGGCCGAAAAGTTCAATTTTATTCTCCTCTGACCAGAGTACTTTCTTCCATGTGTTTGGCGAACTCCAAACTCTTATTTGTTCTTTAAGCAGTAGCTTTTTTTCTGGCTACTCTTCCATAAAGCCCCACTCTGTTGGGTCTATGGCTTAAAGTGGTCCTATGGACAGATACTCCCATCTCCGCTGTGGTCCTTTGCAGCTCCTACCTTTGGTGTCTTTGTTGAATCTCTGACTAATACCCTCCTTTTCCAGTCTGTGAGTTTTGGTAGGCGGCCTTCTCTTGTCAGGTTTGTAGTGGTGCCATATTCTTTTAATTTTTTTAAATAATGGATTTAATGGTGCTCCATGGGATGTTCAAAGTTTGGGATATTTTTTAATAACACAACCCTGATCTAAACTTCTCCACAACTTTGTCTGTGACATGTTTGGAGAGCTCATTAGTCTTCATATTGCTTGCATAGTGGTGTTGCAGACTCGGGGCCTTTCAGAACAGGTGTGTTTATACTGACATCATGAGACAGATCATGTGACACTTTGATTGCACACAGGTGGACCTTAATTAACTGATTATGTGATGTCTGAAGTTAACTGGTTAGACCAGATCTTGTTTAGGGGTTTCATAGCAAAGGGGGTGAATACATATGCACTCACAACTTTTCAGTTTTAGATTTTTTTTAAACAAGGTATATTTTCATTCCACTTCAAAAATGTGGTCTTTTACATAAAGTCCAAACAAAAATCCATTTTAATTCCAGGTTGTAATGCAACAAAACAGGAAAAACACCAAGGGGGGTGAATACTTTCGCAAGGCATTGTAATTAAGTCTTGTATCTTTTGTTGCCTTTTTTATTATTATTATTTAAAGCCTAGGCATGACCTGTTATTAATTATAGGAATTATATTCTTGCTGTCACTAGCAAAGCATTGTTCTTAGTTCTTAGTTCTGCACATGGGTTTTGTGAAATATGTGAAAAGCGGTACTGCTTTTGGGTCAAGGCTGAATAGAAAAGGTGAAATTCGAGTCATGAGGAAAGACCCGTTGAGAAACACTGCTCTTTAACACACACAAACACTCCACAGGTCCTGTTGATTCACTAACAGTAAACACTCTGGTTTTATGATCCACGCCCAGAAAGTCTGATCAAACAGGTTTGTCCAGAGAAGTCATGAAGTCATAGAGGCAACAAGACTTTACATGCGCCGGATTGTCACTGATTATCTGTGTGCTTCTACGTGTTGAGCTGAGATCTCGGACAAAGCTTGAATCATCCAAACCAATATGGCGCTTTTCACTACATCATTGTATTTGCGGACAAATTTCCACTTTTAGAGAGGATGACACTAAATGCTTCCAGATGTGATGCAAGAAAATGAAATGACAAATCATTCTGACAATGAAGCATAAACCATTTCCATCAATGAATAGAATAGAATAATATATTATTGTCTGGAACAGAATTGTATAGCATGATATAGAATAGCATAGTATAGTGTAGGGTAATATATAACAGTATAACATGGTATAGAATAGGATAGGATACCATATTTCATAGTGTTGTGTATCGTAGAGACTTGCATAGTACAATATAGAATAGTGCAGAATTGTAAAGAATCAGAACTGTGTAGTATAGAACAGTATAGTATAGTGTAGCATAATATATTGTAGTATAGCATAGTACAGGACAGTATAGTAACGTATAGAACAGAATTGTGTCTATTAGAATAGTACAGTTGAGATCATAAGTTTACATACGCCTTGCAGGATCTGCAGAATGTTAATAATTGAAAAAAAAAGAGGGATCATAAAAATTGCATTTAGTTTTTTATTTAGTGCTGCCCTGAATAAGCTATTTCACATAACAGATGTTTACATATAGTCCACAAGACACAATAATCACCGAATTTACACAAATGAACCAGTTCAAAAATTTACATACGCTTGATTCTTAATACTGTGTGTTGTTACCCGGATGATGAACGACTGTTTTTATGTTTTGTGATAGTTGTTCATGACTCCCTTGTTTGTCCTGAGGAGTTAAACTGCCCACTGTTCTTCAGAAAAATCCTCCTGATGTTGAGATCCATCTTTTCACACTGAGGACAACTGAGGGACTCGTACACAACTATTACAAAAGGTGCAAACATTCACTGATGCTCAAGAAGGCAACACACTTCATTAAGAGCCGGGGGGGTGGGGGGTGTAAACTTTTGAAAAGGATGATCAGTGTAAATTGTTTATTAATATAATATAATATAATATAATAATATAATGGTATATAACTGTATATGATAGAATTATAAGTGTATTATAATATGCTTTAATATAGCATAGCATGATATACTATCCTATTCTATACATAAGGAATAATTGACGACGGGCCGTTGAATTTTTTAGAAAATAATGCACACCCCGAGGTGGTAATGCGGCCACCGAAGCGTGAAGTGGAGTTGCACCTCGTTACACCTCGGGTGTGCATTATTTTCTAATAATTCAACGGACCGGAGTCAATTATTCCGCTTATACCACAGTTACCCCACCTCAAGACATTGTTCAGATGTTTTATTTCAAGACATTTGTCAGGTTTTTGTCCTTAAAACACTCTTGTGTGTGGAACTAGTTTATTACACACCTCCTCCATTGCTAATCCCAAAATGTCATTTTAGAGCTAGTAACAGAGGCTTGAGCCACTGATATGCAGTTATTGGAGAGAGAGAGAGTGTTCACGTTTTTTTTTTTTTCTATTTCATGCTGATAATATAAAAATAGAGCAAATAAATAAATAAATATCGATACTTGTTCACCGGCTTATCACATGCACTCTTTCTTTTTTTTTTTCTTGCTCTCTCTTTCTCTAATAACTGCATATCAATGGCTCAAGTCTCCGCTTTGCCTCGTGGCCGCATTACCACCTCAGGTGCACATTATTTTTCTAATAATTCAACGGCCCGTCCTCAGTTATTCCTTAAATATTTCTGGAAAATTGTAGCTTTCTGTCATTTTGTTTGTTGTTAAATGTATGTGCTGTGGTGGACGGTAACCTAACTTTTCCGTTATTTCGGTTAACTTGGCGAAGCGATATGGAACTGTAATGCGGTCAAGACCTGACTGGAACTACTTTTGCTGTGCATGTACTGAAAAATAATTGCACACCTCAGAACGTGTCAGCCAATCAGAATCGAGAATTCAACAGCGCTGTGGTGTAATATACTATATTATTGTAATGTATAGTATAGAATACTACCATTTTATAGTATCAAATGGTAGCATGTAGTATAGAATAGGATAGTATAGTACAATAATATACTGCAGCACATGTACAGTGTATAGAACAGAAATTCATAGCATATTATATTATAGTGTAGCATAATACATTGCAATATGCAGAGTATAAGATAGTACAGTAACCTGTGGAACAGATTTATATAGTATAGAATAATACAACATGGCATGATATAGTACAGAATGGTACCAAATGAAGTATAGAATAATATTGTGTTGTATAGAAAAGAATTGTATAGTGTAGCATAACTTATAGTATAGCTCAGAATAGGATAGTGTAACAAAATGTGTTATACTGTAGAATAGTATTGTATTGTGTAGAACAGAAATGTATAGTATAGAACGGTATAGAGCACAGCATAGTATAATATAGTATAGTGTGGTGTAGCATAACATATTATAGCATAGAATAGTACAGGATAAGATAGCATATTATAGTATTATATGTATAGAATAGTGTAGTGCAATATATTTTAATCAAATGCATGGGATAATCTAGAATAGAAGAGCATAGGATAGCATATTACTATAGCATAGTATAGTTCAGTATAGTATCACATTAATCATACAACTGTTTCAGATGTCCCTTTCAGGATGTGTCCTCACATCTTCAAACATATTCTGCTATAGATAGTGAAATATTCTCCTGAAATCTGATTTTAAAGTGTTAAAGTGGTGTTAGAGGAGAGGGAGTGATGTGTCTACATTGTTCTGATAAAGTACTGAAGCTCAGTAGTTGAAGCTGAGACGAGAGGGAGAATTCAGCTGCTTTTCTACACGCTGCTGCTTTTTCGGTGCTTTTCATCTCATCCAGACCCAAAAACAGTAACAGCTAATGGGATCTGACCCACATTCGACACTCTCAGGAGAAATCAGCTTTTCTGACATTCATCATCATTTGACCTCGGTCATGTGACTGTCAGTCAAACCAGAATCTGATTGGATTAAACTGGTTTTAATGCAGTTAGTTAAGCTGTAGCTGTGGTGGAAGCGTGTCAGAAAAAGACCCCTCACCCCTCTCGCAGTGGGGTGTGAAGGAGTGTGTGTGTGTGTGTGTGTGTGTGTGTGTGTGTGTGTGTGTGTGTGTGTGTGAGTATATGTGTGTACTGGAGCTATGGGGCTAATAAAGCTAATAATTAATGGAAAACTCTCTCAGGCAAAATCTTTTCTGTAAGTGTTCTGCCTTAAAACTACATCCAGTTCTGCAACAATGTTCGCACGGACTTGCTGCTGTGTTTTAGGACACCGCATCATTTATCTTTAACCTGAAGCTAAACTTCACAGTGTGTCTGAATGCTTTAACGTTATCGTGGCCCCACCTTTAAAAGTTTGAAGGTGGAATCGTACCAGAAAGTGATGCCGATGATAATATACAGGAGAAGTCCTAATCCATTTTTTTTTTTTTTTTTTTTTGTACAAATTGGATGTTTATTTTATGTGTTCTGTATATGAGGTTTCCAAACATTCCTTCTTTACAGATAAATGGTTGTATTGTGTTTGGAGAAAATATCACATGAAAGGGACAAAAAGAAATCCACCTGCAATGCAGTTATAGGAAAATAATCAACAGTGGGGCGATGTCCTGCAGCACGATACGAAGCAGAGTTACTGTTACCACCCTTATGTTGATTATTTTTCTATAGTAGCATGCCTGGAGTGTTTTATTCCTCTTACTTATACAACAGTAATTTGCCAGTGATGACATTTTCGGTAACCAGAAAAATGACACAACATACTTTTTTATCCATTTATAGTTACATTTATAGAAAATCAATATCTTCTGACCAAACAGATTTGAGAAGTTGACTGCTGTTGTTCAGATTTAAAAAAAAAAAAAAAAAAAAAAAAAAAGGATACTTTACCTGTTTCTCCCAAAGGCCTTGAAAAACGCAAGTAAATTTCAGCTAATTTCCTTATAAAACTGCACAACAATAATGCAGCATTAAAGCTTTAAAGAGAGAGGTCATACCAAATATTCATTTCGTGGAGTAGATAGTTGTCATTATTTTATTTGTAAGTAGAATTTCATTTAGTTCTTTTTAAAGACATCTTTGCTATATAGAAAACTTTTGCACAGTACATAAAACTTATGTATGTTTTTTTTTTTTCTTCTTTTTTTTAGCTGATGCATGAGAGTTTAGGGAGTCTGTTGATGTTGGTGTGTGTGTGTGTGTGTGTGTGTGTTAACTACTATTTTAATGGACAGGGTTAATAAGAAATGATAGTGGATTAAATATGATGTTATTAAATAGGAGTTAACTATAGCCATATCTGTAATGGGTGGGGTTAGTGGATTATGGGTGGAGCTAACCATACTTTCAGAGTGTGTGTGTGTGTGTGTGTGTGTTTAGACAGGAGTGTATTGACGGTAGTGAGAGGCGTGTGGCGATAGTACTTTGTAGTGGGTGGGATTTAGTGGTAGGTGGGCGGAGTTATCAGTAGGTGTGAGTGGAGGGGCTGAGTCTCAGCTGCTCGTCTTTTTGCTGCATCACTTCAATCAGAGCTGAACTTGAGCAAGCCGAGTTCAGCAAGTGCCCTACAGCATTTTGCCTGATCCACACACTTTCTCTCTCACACACACACACACACACACACACACACACTCCCACAGTCTCTGTCTCACACACACACACACACACACACACACAGTTCATCATGGGCGGCTCTTTATCCCAAAACAAGAAGAGCAACGAGGTGAAGGATCAGAAGAGTGTCAGTCCGTAAGTTTGTTTTCAAAGCAATAATACTCATATGATTATTACTAATATACATTAGAGTATGTAATAACTATAACTAATAACATTCCACTGGTTTGTTATTATTCAGTTATTCCTCCTGAGATGTAATTTTATGTTTTTTTAATTTTATTTGACATTCCAATTTACAGACTTAAAACTGGACAGACCTATGTTGTTCTGAAGCAGTCACATGCTGTGTGTGTGTGTGTGTGTGTGTGTGCGTGCATTCGTGTGTGTTTAAGCTGACACTCCTATACAAACAGCCCTCGTATAAAAGACAATATGACAAGCTATAATGCTTCATTACACCGATATCAGCATGGCTTCTTATTTACAGAGTGCTCAGTTCACTTCCTGTTCCATAATAATAGTAATAATTATTATAATAAACTTCTATTTATTTGTATAGCAGCTTTCACACAATTCAAATGCCTTTATATGGGATTTAAAGAAGACATTGTGTGTAAAATAGAAATGTAAAAAGTCTCACAATACACATCATGTGTTGGCTTTTTAAGAACTGTATGTTTGGTTCCAGAGCAAAACTGTGTGTAAAGCTTCTGAACTGTCCTCTGAGCTGCTTATTGATCACACTGCCATCTGGAGGTCAATTAAAGTGTTGCACCCATAGCATGAAGGGTTAAAACTATATATAAGAAAAAAACAACCCAAAAGCTTTATTTGTTAATTTACTGTCGCTTTTTTATTGGCTTACCTGAGGATAGATTCCCAACTAACAGTAGCTGTTTTTTTTTTTTTGTTTTTTTTAAATCTTTTATTAAAATGGTCAATAACAGAGCTCATTTGCTAACTAAAGCTTAGAAGGTTTACCTTAGTGGTTAGTAAGTTAGTCTAATATAAAGCTGTGCTTTTCAAACCATTATATCATAGCAACCAGAGTAAAAAATATTGTATATCACAATTACCATGCTATAGTTATTGTTATATCATAGTGACCATGGTAAAACTGTTGTTATATCATAGAAACTATGGTAACACCATTTGTATATCATAGTGACCATAATAAAACTGTTATTATAATGACCATGGTAAAAATCATTGTTATATCATAGTAAACAAGATACAACCAATTTTATATCATAGTAAACAAAATACAACCACTGTTATGCCACAGTAACCACTGTAACACTATTGTCATATCCTAGAAACCATTGTAAAACTGTTACATCATATACAAATGGTGTTACCATGGTTTCTATGATGGTGACCATAGTAAAACTGTTGCTGTATCATAATGGCCATGGTAAAATCATTGTTATGCCATAGAAAACAAGATACAACAACTGTCATAGTAGCCATGGTAACACCATTTTAGGCTAGGTCATAGTAACCATGGTAACACTATTGTTATATCATAGAAACCATGGTGAAACCAATCTTATATTAGAGTAATCATGGTAACACCATTGTTATAGTAACCATGGTGAAAGTATTGTTATATTAGAGTCATCATGGTAGCACCAATGTTATACGCTAGTAACCATGGAAACACCATGGTTAGGTTGTGGAAGATTTTGATGATGACACCAGTCATGTTTTACCAGATTGCATTTGGGTTAAAGAGGAAAATGTGGACATTTGATTTTTGGCTCCTGTAATCAGCTGATGGTCGAGCAGTGCTGATGTACGTAAAGTTTATTTGTATATGCAAACACAGGCACACACGCCCCTCCTTGCTAATCTGCGTGAATGTAAAACGAGTGTGGAAAGACGCAAATGCAGCCAGAGAGCTTACTTTCACTTTAAGAAGTTTACTCGAGGTTCAGGCTTCAGAGTTTTCAGATTATGTTATTATTTTGGGATGAAAATGGATTTGGATTGGAATAATTAGGATTTCATTCGACTTCGCAACCTCATTAGCCGATTTGATGCTCCCGTGGTGACTTCATCTTGGACATTTGATCTCTTTTTTACCAGAGGCCAAAAAAAAAAAAAAAAGAAGTTACCTGTTTTGGTGTGCCCATATTCAGCATTTGTGATGTCACACTCCACAGTAGTGGTTAATGGCTCATATGAAAGAAGACACTCTGGGCTTTAATAATTTGCAGTTTTTCATAAGTACTTCTTTCTTTTTTTCCCCTTCTTTTTTTTTTTTTTTTTATACCTAGCGTACAAGGTTTAAACATTACAATTTGGTTGTGCCAGTTGTATATAGTGTTTTACTATCAAAAACGCTTTAGTTGTGCTGTCTGTTGTGTCTCTGTAGCATGTGGTGATGAATCAGTATGTTGTTGGAGAAAGAAAACGTCAGTGTTTGCTGTTTACTTTATTATAACCTGGTTTACTTCTGCCCCTGGTCCACGTCTCATTTTAAGTCTCTCACTTATCTTTACTTTTGCACCATAAAGCCATAAAAGCTGATATAATGTTTAATCATCACAAACAAAGAATGCTGTTTTTACTTCCTTCTCTGGTCTCTTATGGATCCTGGGTTTACTCATTAGAGCCCTAGACAGTGTAGGTGCACAGTACTGTCAAAGTCAAAGCTCTTTATTGTCATGTGCACAGAAGTAGCATGTGCAATGTTAAAGTGTACAGTAGTGCAGTAGAGTAGCAATTAATGTTTGTGATTTAAATCTTCCTAATGTGGTTATTGAGCCACCTGGTGGCTTGAGGGTAGAAACTGCCTCTGAATCTCATGGTGCTGATGGTTCTGGACGACCTTCTACCTTATGGGCAAAAGGAGAACAAGGGATGTGCTGGATATCTGGGGACTTTTAGGAGCCAGACCGTCTTTCAGATGAGACGTCCTTCTTTTGGGTGAGACTTTAAACCGAGGTCCTGACTCTCTGTGGTCATTAAAAATCCCAGGACATTTCTCGTAAAGAGTAGGGGTATAACCCCTGTGTCCTGGCGAAATTCCCCCATTGGCCCCATCTATCATGGCCCCCTAATAATCTCCATCCCTGAATTGGCTACATCACTCTCCTCTCCTCTCCACCAATAGCTGGTGTGTGGTGGGGGTTCTGGTGCACTATGGCTGCTGTCGCATCATCCAGGTGGATGCTACACACTGGTGGTGGTAGAGGAGATTTCCCCCCATACTATGTGAAGCACTTTGAGTGCCTAGAAAAGCGTTATATAAATGTAACGAAT
>CM042550.1:13107105-13187105 GCA_023630585.1 Cranoglanis bouderius
GGATTAATCTATTATTGCACTAAAAAGGGTATAAATTAGTGGCTACTACACCTTATGTAGTCCAATTTATATCCAATAGGAAGGGAGTGCACTACATAAGCCATGAAATAATAGCTTAATTTTTTGTGCGATATATATATATATATATATATATATATATATATATATATATATATATATATATATATATATATATATATATATATACACACACACACACACACACACACACACACACACACACACACACACACACACGATATGGGGCTAAATAATATTCAGATTTCTATTACCCATATAAGTGTACTAGATAAGGCATGGCATGAGTTCTACAACTAATCTAGGGAGCTAGGTATGAACTGAGATATTTAAACCAATTGTAGTGCGTTATATATCCAACATGGAGCCATTTACGATTAAGGTCACTACTTCCTACATAAATGCACTACACATAAACCATTTCTACCATTTTGTAGTTCAGTGGGGTGTTAGGAATCATTTCTAACTTCTAATTCACTTTCTGTATACGTGCACTACAAAGGGTATGAAATAATAGCTCCTCCACTCCTACACCATGTAGTGCACTGTATATTTTATAGGAAGCTGGACCATTGAGCGACATGCTACCTAGGGAATAATATAATGAGTTCTACTTGCACTGTATGTCCTAGGGAGCTATTTGGGATTCAGCTCCATACTTCTTATATACTGTATAAGTGCACTTTGTTGTGCACTCTAAGTTCAGTTGGGAGGCATTTAGTAGTATTGTCTCTACTCTGATTATAAAAACACCACGTAGGGTATAAAATAATGCTGCCTCCTTTGTAGTGGAGTAGGGAGTTTAGTAGGGAGCTTAGTAGGAGTCAGCTCCCTATTTCCCAAATGTAAGTGTTAACAAGGCTAGGAAATAATATGATGCATTGGCTAATTGATATCAAGCCACAGCAGGCTTACACACTCGCAACGTCACATCATTTCCAGTCTCCAGACTGTCATTTGTCAGTGAATCGGGTAATATCATCTTAACCAGGGTTAATTTTTCAGAGAATGTGCCCCCCCCCCCCCCCCCCCACACACACACACATTTCAAATGACAGCCATCCACTGAGATCCTTTCAAATATCCTAAACTGAAACACTTCTGCTGCAAAAATCACATTTAAAAAAACCCAGCATGATACAGAGCATTATCATCCAACATTTCCCAGAGTATATAATGTTGTCAGTTTCTCGCACTCCACTGCTCAGCTGCAGTCTGATGACACACCGTTACATAAGCACACAAAGCTACAGGCAGTGAACTATTTTCCCGTTTGACCCATCTGAGTGCTCATGAGAGACGCAGCATGTCAGTGTTCAGTGTGATGGGATTGTTTGCGGTGCTGAGCATAGCAACAGCCACCAACACACACGTGCTTTATTTTTAGCATGTTTATTCGTGCTGGAGACTGTAGTCTGCTGTGTCTCTGACAGAACAGAGACGCTGTATTGTTCTCGGTCATAATTCCTCAGTTAACATTACATTTTCATATTACAATAATTTCCAGACCTTTTATGTTAGCGTTAGCTAGTTAATAAAGAGTGTGCTGGCAGACATAGCTAGCTAACTGTTAGGTGATGTTAGCCAAGCTTAACCAATGTAACCAAAATGATTGCTCAGATACAGGTGTCTATTCACCGTGTTTGCTAGACTTTTCCACATGAATTGCTCACTTTTGTGGTATAATTCCGACGACAAAACTGTTCTAGTGGTTCTGTCAGAGCTGAAGTCAGTTAGCAGTTGATGCTAAGTGTAATTAAGGTGCTGTTATAGCTATATGGAGTCTTTTTCTTGTGATTTATCGACACATCTGAGGGAAATATTAATATTCTTGACTTGTCCTGTCTTGTTTCGACTCTCTCTGTGCCTTCACACCGTTCATATAAACTGCTTAATGGCTACTTGCTAGCCAACTGCTAGCAGTTCCTACAGAATTTCTCAGTTGCTAGGCAACATTATTCTTCTGACATTAAGTACTTGAACGATGAATATGTTGTATGTTCGCCTTCCCATTGTAAAAGCATGAACTCAGTTTTGTTTATTAATACTAATGTTAATCAGACTAATAAAGAAAATGTTCATTACAGCAGTGGCAGCATATTGGCAAAAGTTTTCACACCTTCATGAACAGAATTATGGGAAGTACATGTACAATGGGTTTTACACCATGATGTACAATGGATATTGCAACTAATTGGTCAACACTTTTGAATTCTGATTCCTCGGAAGGTGTTTTCTATAACAGCAGCTCTGACTGTAGGTCCAGCTGCAAGGTTTATATAATCACTCATTGTAATACATCTTGGGTGGATTAATAAACATGTATAATCATTGATATTGTGACGTTTTTCCACGAGGAGACATTTAGTTAGCATTTTTGTAAGGACTCACCAGCGTTGGTGCTTTGTAACAGAGGAAAGGTTGTAACTTTACGTTTTCTGACACGAGAACGTTTTCAAGACAGAGGAGTTTACGCTTTGTGGTTTCTTAGTAACATAAGAGGCGTTTGCATGTTCTTCCTGTGCTTCCGGGGTTTCCTCCCCCAGTCCAAAGACATGCATTGTAGGCTGATTGGCATCTCTGAATTGTCTATAGTGTGTGAATGTGTGTGCCCTGAGATGGGTTGGCACCCTGTCCAGGGTGTCTCCGCCTTGTGCCCCAAGTCCCCTGGTATAGGCTCCAGGCTCCCCGTGACACCATGTAGGATAAGCAGTATAGAAAATGGATGGATAGATAGTAATAACTAGATAGATGTCTTATTAACTTTAAGATAAAAAGAGAGGCTGGTGAGGGTATGGGTGTTTATAGCTGCTATAACTTAAGTGATAGCAGGAACTTGCTTCACGGACATTAAACATAACAATAAATGCATAAAAAGTACAACATGCTGTTCTTTATAAAGCACCAAATTGTATTCGGTGGCAAACCGCTGTGGTGATGAGAGGAATAAAACACTTCAGGCATGCTGTTATAGGAAAATAACCAACTTTAAGGTGGAAACAGTAACTCCGCTTCGTGTTGGTTGTCGGTCACCATACATCATCAGTTCTTATAACAGCACTTCTTTAATTGTTTTATTCCTAAACTCCATTAGGATTTTTTTTTCTTGACTAAATGACATTTTCTTCGTCTTCTTACTACCGAGCTTTATCCATAAACTCCATTTAACTTCCCTTGTTTCCACACTGCTTTGTTATTTTGCTCTTGATTTCCATTAAGTTCTCTTGGTCCTAAACGTTTCCTTGTCTGTGCACTTTGCACAGTGTTTTGTCACCGTGGACGACGGGAAATAGGGGCATATGTATGGGAAAGTGCTCACACAGCCTTGGGCGGGGATTGTGAAGTCGTTGGCTAGATGAGAACAGAGATTGCCTCAGGCAGAGCACTAAAAGGCATGCCGAGCAGGTACTTGTGTGTGCGTGTGCATGTGGTGTGTGTGTGCGAGTGTTCAGGATTGGAGATGGTTAATGGGGAACCCAGTGAAGAGGATTTGCATTCCACAGCCTCTATGCTGTAACCATGGACACACACACACACACACACACACAAATAAAGTCTCGCACATTCTCTCTGTCTGTATTTCTGACACACACTTTCTCACGCTGTGTTGCTTCCCCCTTTTTTGCATTTTGATTGACACTGGCCAAGACTTGCCTGACTAGGACCGTACCATTCACAACGAGAAAATTGGGGGTGGGCTGATAAACCAACCAGGCTGAAAAAAACGAGCTTTTTTTTTTTTTTTTTTTTTTTTTCAAACCTTTTGAACGGAAAATCTCCTGTCTCCCCCCGTCCTTTTCTCCCAAATAGTCCGATCCAACCCCAGAGGGGAAAGAGGGAGGGAGGGAGGGAGGGAGAGTGAGACAGCTGATCAGTGCTGTGGTATTCCGAGTTTAGAGAACAGAGAGAAAGAGAGAGAGAGAGACAGAGATTGAGGAAGCTGACAGAAAAAGAGGAAGAAGCTATAACCGTCTGTGGAGAACTAACAGCCTGAAGAGTTTCAACGTCTTTAGGAAGATAAAGAAAACAAGAGAATGTGTTAGAATGAAAGAGATAGAACAAGTGTGAGGTGAGAGAGAGGGAAAGAGAGAGAGAGAGAGAGGGCTGGACATCAAAAAAAGAAAACAAACATCTTGAGAAGAAGAAAGTGGCATGAAACGTGACTCGAGTGCCACGTGAAGTTTCCTGCTGCTGGAGAAAAACATCTCAAGAAGGAGAGAGAGAGAGACACTGGGTGAGCAAGCTTAAAATAAGAGGACGGAAATTTTAAGGAGCAAGAAGACGCAATGAAAGGCGACCCGAGGACGTAGGAGGATAGAGAGAGACTGAGAGAAGAGAGAGAGAGAGAGAGAGAGAGAGAGACTAGCTCGGCTGCAGATCAGTGAAGACGTACGTGTGCGTCTTTTCAAGAAGAGATGTCGTGGCTGTCGCCCGTGCAGTGGGCCAAATGGACCTGGTCTGCAATGAAAGGAGCAGGAGAAGACGAGCTAGAGGAGAACGATGTCCAAAATGGAGAGATAGAAGAAGAAGAAGAAGATGAGGAAGAGGAGAGATCTCAAAGCTTCAGGCAAGTCGTCTCTCATGACAGCATGACTAAAGATCAACAGGCGTTCAGGCTGGACAGGTTTAACTCTTTCTGTCCTTCTACCTGCACACAGGTTGGGGGGGGGGGGGTGTCTCTGCTTCTATCAGGATTGTTTATATTGAGCTAAAGAGAAATGTTATCAGCTATGAGACAGTCTGAGGTAACAACTTTGTAGCTGTGTTTACATGTACACATTAGGGATTTTCTCATTTTGTGTACAGAACCCCATTAAACTGAGACGTTTACAAATACGATTTATTTAAAACAAGTCCATATAAAGTTGTGTTTACGGTCTGACTCAACTACATTAGCTGTGTTTACACACAAGTCAGTCTAAGGCCTCATCCATTCACACATACAGGTATTTTTGGAATTCTGCATCCATGTGAACAGAATTTTCGAAAATATGAGCATGCCAGTCCTGTAGGTGGCGATAGTACCTCTTACTGTTATACTGTAATGCCTTAAGAACACGCGTATTGAGCGAGAAGGCGAAGTTCAGAAAAATACCAGCCGAGTTTTAAAACAAAACAATGATGAACACAAGGATTCATATGTGAGGACTGATGACGTGGAACTACTGCTTAAGGTTAAACTTCAATACAATGTCAAAAAGAGCTAAATCTTTTCCAAAATCTCTGTTTGCATTGTGGTTTGTCCTGCCGGTAACAACCTGTGACAACCAGTAACAACCAGTATCTACCTATAGCAACCTGTGGCAATCTGTAACAACATGTAACAACCTGTAGCAAACCATAACAACCTGTAACAACCTGCGACAACCTGTGACGACCAGTATCTACCTGTGGCAATCTATAGCAACCTGTGACAATCTGTAGCAAACCGTGACAACCAGTAACAACCAGTATCTACCTAGAGCAACCTGTGACAATCTGTAGCAACCTGTAGCAAACCGTAACAATCTGTAGCGAACCGTAACAACCTGTAACAACCCGTGACAACCAGTAACAACCAGTATCTACCTAGAGCAACCTGTGACAATCTGTAGCAACCTGTAGCAAACCGTAACAATCTGTAGCAAACCGTAACAACCTGTAACAACCCGTGACAACCAGTAACAACCAGTATCTACCTAGAGCAACCTGTGACAATCTGTAGCAACCTGTAGCAAACCGTAACAATCTGTAGCAAACCGTAACAACCTGTAACAACCCGTGACAACCAGTAACAACCAGTATCTACCTAGAGCAACCTGTGACAATCTGTAGCAACCTGTAGCAAACCGTAACAATCTGTAGCAAATCGTAACAATCTATAGCAAATCGTAACAACCTGTAACAACCTGTGACAACCAGTATCTACCTAGAGCAACCTGTGACAATCTGTAGCAAACCGTAACAACCCGTGACAACCAGTAACAACCAGTATCTACCTAGAGCAACCTGTAACAACCTGTAGCAACATGTAACAAGCAGTATCTACCTATAGAAACCTGTTCACAATCTGTAGCAAACCGTAACAACCAGTAACAACCAGTATCTACCTATAGCAACCTGTGACAATGTGTAGCAAACCGTAACAACCCGTAACAACCTGTGACAACCAGTAACAACCAGTATCTACCTATAGCAACCTGTGACAATCTGTAGCAAACCGTAACAACCCGTGACAACCAGTAACAACCAGTATCTACCTAGAGCAACCTGTGACAATCTGTAGCAACCTCATCTCATCTATTTTGCTTTTTTTTTTACAGCAAGAAATGTCTGTAGCCCCAACTTCTTATTTTTTTTATTGGCTTGGGTTTGTATGATTGCACGGGTAATTGTTCAGGAAAAACTCTGTACAAAGTGAAGGGAACTGCCACCTGAAGCAAATTCCTTCTGTGTCCTGCATCCTTTCTCATACAAGTGACTGCCTTTTTCACCAGAAAAATTTTTTAAAAAAGTGTAAGTGTGTGTGTGTGTGTGTGTGTGTGTGTGTGTGTTTGTGTGTGTTTGTGTGTGTGGATAAGGAGAAGAGCAGCTGTGGTTTGGCAGTTTAGTGAGAGCTCTGCTGTCTACATCCTGTCTTTGTGCTAACATTCCTTTCTGAAGACTTTCTCTCCTTCTCTTCTCTTTTCCTTTGTTTTTCTCTTTTAATTTTCTTTTCTTTCCACAATCCTGGAATGACTGTGGCTTTTCACACTGACGAACACAAATACAGAGAGCACTTCATTAAACAGAATGGAAAACACACACACACACACAGAAAATGATGACTGGTCATGTCTCTCTGTGTTTCAGAGCAGCTCTGAGTCAGATAGAGAACTGAGTCACACTGTGTGTGTGTGTGTGTGTGTGTGTGTGTGTGTGTGTGTGTGTGGGTGTATGCCCAGGAAGCTCTTGCTCTTCAGAGTAGCGTGGCCTGTATGTCTGTCACTCCTAGTGAAGGAGGTGTGGTTCTATGCCTGTCAGTCCTATTAAAGGAGGTGTGACCTTGATGTGTGTGAATTGAAATGTATTTATTTTTATTGTTTATTTTTAGCTCGGATTCAGAGGGTCACTTCGAGACGCCTGAGACGGAGTCACCTGTCCATCAACCACTGGCTCCACCCACAACACACATAACAGGTAAAGGACAACACTCTTTCCTCAAAGATATATATTTTTTGTATAGCTTGTAAACACGCGCGCTCACACACACACACACACACACACACACACACACACACACACACAGAGCTATCTTCTCTATCTTCTCTCTGTTGTTGCCTTAGCAACAGTGGTGAGTGTGAAAATCACCTGAAGATAGACCCTACCAAGCTCCATCTGTGTGTGTTTGACACGTGGCCATGAGCAGTAAATCTGCAGCAGTGTGATTGGACACAGATGGCTTTTGCCAGCGTTTTATTAAGCTTCTTTAAACACTCATAAAAGTTCAAAGCAGAAGCAGAGCTACTATAACGCAGCACAGAGTCAGCACAGAGTACACTTATGAAGAGAACTTAAAGGAAAAACACCAACACACACAAGTGCTCGCTAGTTCGCTTTTGTTTATTAGTTCGTTTTTGTTTGTTCGGTTCCTTTCACTTGCTGGTTCGTTTTCAATTGCTATCTCAGCTTTTGTTGTAAGTTACTAGGTTGAATTTTAT
The DNA here is from genome assembly GCA_023630585.1 of Cranoglanis bouderius. Lineage (NCBI taxonomy): Eukaryota > Metazoa > Chordata > Actinopteri > Siluriformes > Cranoglanididae > Cranoglanis > Cranoglanis bouderius. The sequence goes on from CM042550.1 coordinate 13,114,824, forward strand.
CGTTAGTTTGCTTTGGCTCGCTAGGTAGCTTCCACAAAGCTGCTCTGCCTTTTACTTGCTAGCTTAACTTTTACATGCTAGGTTGCTCTTGCTAGCTAGCTCTTCCAGCAGAAGCTTTACAGCTTTAAGGACATTTTTTTTTCTTTCTAGAACCTTCAGACTGTCAAAATGTCTGGGATTTCTGAAGACCTTTTTAACATAATGCTCATAAATATTCCCACAACATATCTACAGATGTTTAGCTGTACGACGTTTAACACAGACATTTCCATTCAGAACGTTGTGTGAGCAACAGCATTATTGCAGCACACGTTTAAGGTTGCAGTAACGTTATATTTGTAACATTGCAACCTAATCTCGTTAGAAACTGTTGAAAGTATTACTGAATATTCTGATAATGCTCTCTCCCAGCTGGTAAGTCACGGGATATCACATAAAAACGCCGGATGGAAACACCAGATGCGAATAAAATCTCCAAAATGCGCATAAAAAAACATATGTACTCAATTGAGGCGGATCATTTTTAATGATGGAATTATTATAGTGATTTATTATATTGGAGAAAAGAGCCACAGTGGCTTCCCCGGATACTTTGTGCCAGCTTCCCCGGAAGTGACGATTTTGTTCTCTTGAACACATGGGATGGAAACAGTGCTCCATTCGAAATGTTTTACGCGATATTCCAATGTTTCGCATAAGTTAAATTCACAAGAGACCGTTCAAATATTAACAACGAGAGCGTCATGATTTGTGAAGCTGAATCTTATGCAAGTTTGCTCAAGGTAAAGCCCCGCCCACTTTACAATGAAAGGGGAGAAACTGTGGTACTTTTGTATATCAGCTTGTCAGAGCAACATTAATCTGATTAGAACAGGATGTAAGGAATAATCGACGACGGGCCGTTGAATCACTAGAAAAAAATGCACATTGCATTATTTTTCTAATAATTCAACGGACCGGAGTCAAATATTCAGCTTATACCACAGTTACCACACCTCAAGACATTGTTCAGATGTTTTATTTCAAGACATTTGTCCTTAAAACGCTCTTGTGTGTGGAACTAATTTATTACGCATCCCATCTCAAGCCTCCATTGCAAATTCCAAAACGTTGTTTTAGAGCTAGTAACGGAGGCTCGAGCCATTGATATGCAGTTATTGGAGAGAGAGAGAGAGAGAGAGAGAGAGAGAGATTTTCGTTTCATGCTGGTAATATAAAAATAGAACAAATAAATAAATAAATATCGATAAGCTTACTTGTTCACAGCGTTTTTCATTTTTTAATACTGCAGAAAATACAACGAATAAATAAATAAATATGGATATTCGTTCACCGTCTCATTACTGCAAGCACACATGCTCTCTTGTACCCTCTTTCCTCTCTCTCTCTCTCTCTCTCTCTCTCTCTCTCTCTCTCTCTCTCTCCCCAATAACTGCATATCAATGGCTCAAGCCTCGGCTTCGCGTCGTGGCCGCATTACCACCTCGGGTACACATTAGTTTTCTAACAATTCAACAGCCCGTCGTCAATTATTCCTTACATATTTCTGGAAAATCGAAATTTTCTGTCATTTTGTTTGTTGTTAAATGTGTGTGCTGCGTTGGAACGGCAGGCTAACTTTTCCGTTATCACAATTAACTTGGCGAAGTGATACGGAACTGTAATGCGGTCGAGACCTGCCTGGTACTACTTCAGCTGTGCATGTACTGAAAAAAAAAAAAATTGCAGACCTTAGAACATCTGTCAACCAATCAGAATCAAGTATTAAACAGCGCTGTGGTACAATATGGAGTAAAGCTCCATTAAGAAAGTCGTTTGAACTGATTTGTGTCAAATTCTCTGTGCGCGCTCTCGAGTTTGAGTTCTTCTTCTTTTCTCAACTGGACGAAGAGACGTTTATTGTGCTCGGTTGCTAAAAATAGTTTCCCAGAGTTCAGTGTGTTTGGGGTGTGTTTCAGTGTGATGGTGTATTCCGTTGTGGTGCTGATGTGTTTATAAAGGCTGGAGAGAAAAAGGAGGCCATTGTTAGAGCCTGAGCGTCCTGAGTGATGTGTTTCCACTCTTAAACACAGAGGAAGTCTGTTCTGCTGCTTTAACAATACACTTCCTCTAAGAACTCTTACACCGCAGCTGACCTACGTCACAGGCTGGATTCTTACAAAGAGTGTAGTGTAGGCGTGTCCTGACTGTGGATGGTGTGAGAGGGGAAAAAGGATTGTAGAGCTCTTCAATTTTCAACATTCATGCGTGAATAACGACCACCTTAAGTACGTTGGTACATGAACGAAATGTGCATCATTTCAAATTGTTTATATAATTTGCCATATGCAGCTGTGTACAAAAACATCACTGGATGGCATTGAGACGAAATTATTGGTGTTTATTATTAGTGTGTCTTTCTACGTTGGATAAGGAGGATCAGAGTAATTTATGAAAGTAATCCAGCACCATCCAATGATGTTTGTGATTAACTGTTTATTATGCTATATTACGATTCTGTTTATTTTCCGATGGTCATTTTGATTAAATTGAGGAGTAATTTTAGAACCAGAATGCATAATGCTAAACTGGCGGTACTAAGCTACTGTTATTTGTTAAGTACATTTTTCAGACACCAAACATGTCAAAGAGGAACACTGTAATGATAAATAAAATCATTCCATCACTAGGGGTGCTATAACAATTAAATAACTGTTTCACAGTCTCGTCTGATCAAGTTTAATTTCACGTCGCATCGTTGTGCTCATTTGTACATGTATTTTGTTTAAGAATGTGATGATAATTAGATAATTAGAAAACCATTAGTGCCGTTGACCAATCAGGTTGCAGAAGGTATGTGTCATTGGCCAATTGTCATGAAAGTTGGCAGACTGATATACTGCTTGAATATTTTGCCAAAAAGTGCTTGAAAATAAAATCTCTCTCCGTCTCTCTTTATAGAGGAGGACGTTCAGGTGTCCCTCGCCGTGACGCCAGAGCCGAAACTTACAAACCAGGACAACTTTCAAAAACCGGACGCCGATGATTTGGACTGTAACAGCCTCCTTCCGGAAATTCCGAAGATGAAATCTCCTCTGATTCCTGAATCCACAGAGGTGGAAACAGTCACACCTAGCCCTGTAAACCTGGACGATATTCCTCTTCCCAAAAAATCGTACACCTTCAAACCGGAAACAAAACTTCAGGACGAAGACGATGCTGGATCTCAGAAACAAGGAAGTAAAACGGAAACTGATAAAAATCAGAAACCCATAGAAACGGAACCGGGATGTGAGGTGGACGAAGTTCCTCTACCTGAAAATTTACACAGTTTAGAACAGACGTCCAAATTCCAAGACAACGATGGAGAGTGGAAAAATTCTCTGTCTCAGAAACCAGGAACCAAACCCACATCTAAAAAAAAGAAGCCCAAAGCGAGTGGGAGAAAGGTGGGAGAAAACGACACACACGCTTCTCTAAACGTGGACGACATTCCTCTCCCTAAAACATCGTACAATTTTGACCCGAGCCAATGGGACGACCCCAATTTCGACCCGTTTGGAGGGAAAAACAAAGTCCGGAACTCTCCGACACTCCCAGAATCATACGATTTCAATCCGGATAACTTCGACGACTCGCTGGATGCCTTTAAGCCATCTAACAAGACCATTGGAAGCGGCGACTCGGAGAGAACCAACGATGAGAAAACGAAGGAGGAACAGAACAAAGAGTCGCCCAAGAAGAGCAACGACAAGATCATCACGTGAGTGACGTGTAAATGGATAAATGTCTATCAGTATTCACTAATACACACTCAGTACTAACACACACTCTGTGTTTTCATTGGCTGAGAGCAATATCTGTCTGATTATCAGTGTCTTTCTGTCCATCTGTCTCTATACATCTCTGGCTGTTTGATTGTCTGGCATTATGTCTATGTGTCTGTCTGTCTCTCTACATCTCTGGCTGTCTATATGTGTCTGTCTGTCTCTATTTCTATGTTTTTCTGTCTGTCTATATGTCTGCCCATCTGCGTATATATCTGTGTGTCTATATGTCTGTCTTTCCATTTATTTGATTGTCTTACTTTCTGTCTGTCTCGAAACATCTCTGTTGGTCTCTGTCTGACTAACTATACATCTCTGTCTGCCTGTATGTCTGTCTACATCTCGCTGTGTTTGTCTGTCTGTACATCTGTATGTCTGTCTATCTGTATGTCTATGTCTCTGTATGTTTTTGTGTCAATACATCTCAGTTTGTCTGGCTGTATAATCTCTGCCTGCCTGTCTCTCTGTCTGACTGTCTGTCTGTCTATATGTTTTTGTAGGTCTATCTATATGTCTCAGTCTGTCTATACATCTCTGTCTGTCTATCTGTCTGTCTACTGTCTATACATCTCTGTCTGTACATTTCTGTCTGTCTGATGTCTATACATCTGTCTGTCTGTCTATATCTGTCTGCTGTCTATACATCTGTCTGTTTGTCTGTCCGCTGTCTATACGTCTCTCTGTCCGCTGTCTATACGTCTCTGTCTGTCCGCTGTCTATACGTCTCTGTCTGTCCGCTGTCTATACGTCTCTGTCTGTCTGCTGTCTATACATCTCTCTTTCTATTTGTCTGTCTGCTGACTATACATCTCTGTCTGTCTGCTGTCTATACATCTCTCTTTCTATTTGTCTGTCTGCTGACTATAAATCTCTGTCTGTCTGCTGTTTATACATCTCTCTGTCTATTTGTCTGTCTGCTGTATATACATCTCTTTCTGCCGTCTGTACATCTCTGTCTGTCTATTTGTCTGTCTGCTGTCTATACATCTCTGTCTGTCTGCTGTCTGTACATCTCTGTCTGTCTATATGTCTGTCTGCACATCTCTGTCTGTCTATCTGCTGTCTATACATCTCTGTCTGTCTTCTATAAATCTTTGTCTGTCTATATGTCTGTCTGCTGTCTTTACATATCTGTCTGTCTGCTGTCTACATCTGTCTGTCTACTGTCTGTACATCTCTGTCTGTTTGTCTGTCTGCTGTCTATACATCTCTGTCTCTCTATATGTCTGTCTGCACATCTTTGTCTGCTGTCTATACATCTCTCTGTCTGTTTGTCTGTCTGTTGTCTATACATCTCTGTCTGTCTATTTCTCTGTCTGCTGTCTATAGGCTACATCTCTTTTTGTCTGTCTATATGTCTGTCTTTCTAATTGTGTGTTTATATGGCTCTGTGTGTCTGTCTATACATCCGACAGACAGGCACATACATACGTACAGACAGACTGCAATTATGTATAATTATGTAATTCTGTATAATTACAGTCTACACCACCAAAAATGCATTAAAACCGTAATGTCACTCAGCCTGATTGACTGGCCTGTGCCATTTGTGCTGGCAGCTACCAACCAGAGAGGGTGAAGGCTAACACGTGCTTCGTCCAAGACACGTGACTCCACCCACGACATCTTTTCACAGGGCACAGGGCACAGGGCAGCATAGCAAATACATGAGCTCACAGATACCTACGACTGGCTAGAGTCTCTGTGATTGACAGGGGGGTGAGAATAATGCCGTCCCTCCCACCCAGACAGGACAGCTCCCGGCCGGATGGCTGTGGCATTGTTGGGAGATCACAAGTTCAAATCCCGACGATGCTACAGCCATCTATGGTGAACACTGGTCGCACCACTCGGGAACCCGTGCTTACGCGACTTTTTTGAGCTATTTCACGATTTCGCTGTGACGTCACTCTCTGCTCTTTACTAACGTTGGTAGATAGATATCCTCACCTTACTCAACTTCACTGAGGTAGTGTTGTCACTGTCGAGCTCTGTACGTGTTTACTGTGTGTGTGTGTGTGTGTGTGTGTGTGTGTGTGTGTGTGTGTGTTGGTTACTAATCTCCTGTCCCACCTGCTCTTCTCTTTTCCTCATTCCTCCACTCATCCTCTAACACTCAAACCTTTTCTCGTCTTCCTCTCCTCATCCTCTTCTTCCTGTCCTCCTGTGTGTTTCTCATCAGGACCAATGAACAAGCGCGCTTTCTCTGTATGCTGCTGTAAGTATCCACTCTCTCTGTCTCTCTGCATTGATGTGTCCCAGTTCGCCTACTATCCGTCTTAAATAGTATCCAAGATTAGAATTAGTGTGTCCCAAATCGTAGTACGTAGAAACGAGTATCCCAAAGGTACCCGGACGGTCCACTATTTCCTGCAGATTTTCGAAGTGTGGATCCATGGACACTTTTTCAGCTAATATTACCCACAATTCCTTGTGTGATGGAGGAGGAGTTTTGTGACGGTTTGCTTCACCAAATTCAACCTGCAAACATGGACGCATTTTAGAGATTTTAGAGAGGTGTAAATGAAATATGGAAAAATAAATCAGGGGAATGTCAAATTAAATTATATATAAGGTATAACGAATGAAGAAAAGCTGAGTTTGTTTACGGTGACTGTGTGCGTAACTAGGCAACAATGTGACGTGTTCCTACGTCCCAGTACTTACGTACTCTTTAGCCACACACTCAAAAGTATGTACTTTTTCTTCACAAAAAGAGTGCATAGTATAAGTAGGGATAAATTAGGACGCAGCACCTGCCTCTGTCCCTCTCTGTCGCTGTGCTTTATCGGTTTCCTGTCAGTCTCGAGCACATTGTCCTGTGGTGTCTCTGTAGCTGATAAACAGGTCACGTGTGTGTGTGTGTGTGTGTGTGTGTGTGTGTGTGAGTGTGTGTGAGAGTGAGTGTCTTCTCATTTATCACATGTCCAGTCTGATTACTGATTTATTCTGGTATGTATTGATATGCTGTTGTGTGTAACAATCGATATTTAGCCAGTGACAGTGATGAGGTCAGTGGGAGGCAGAGAGTGTGTGTGTGTGTGTGTGTGTGTGTGTGTGTGTGTGTGTGCATGCGCACGTGTGTGAAGTTTGCCTCTTTAGTTGGTCTCTGGAGCTACAAGGCTAATGAAGCTAATAATTAACGGAAGTTTCATTCCAAATCATTCCTGTAAATATTTGCCTCAAATCACTTTATTACTTTACTATTTTATTATTTTACTGTTTTTTATAGAGAGTTGAGGTGTGTTAATAAAGGCAGTGTAAAGTCTCTCTCTCTCTCTGTCTCTCTCTCTCTCTCTGCAGGAACACGTGCAAAGTGAAGAAGTATGAGAACACGTCATTAGCGCTGGACATCTGCAAGCAGGTACGACACTTTAGAGAGAGAGATGGATAGAGAGAGACTGAAAGAGAGAGAGAGAGGCTCTGTGTTGCCTGTATATGGAGATGCTGAGTCAGTATCTGTGGTCGGGATTAGTGCAGTGACTCAGCAAAGGTCACTCGCTCTCCTTCTCTCCTTTTTCTGTTCGTCCCTCCCTCCCTCGCTCTTTTCACCCCATCTTTTCTCTTTCATTGACAGGTGACTTCATCACCTTCTGTCTTTTCATCCCTCTTTCTGGCCATTTCTTGTCGTCTTCTTTCTTTGACTTTCTCCACTTTTCTCCATCTTTTCTTTTTCTTTTCATCACTCTGTCTCGCCATCATTCTTTACTTTGATGCCTCTGTTTCTTTATTTTTCCTTGTTTTCATTCCCCTATGTGTAAATCTTTTCTCCTCCTGTCCTTCTCTGTCTCCTTTCTTGTTCTCTCTCCATTTCTATCTCTGTTGTTTTCCATTTCTCTCTCTCCATCCTTCCAGTTCTTCTTCTTTTCTCTCTCTCTCGCTCTTTCTCTCTTGCACCGTGGTTGAGCAGTGCTGGCACTGACACTGTCCGATCTGTGATTCATCACTCTGTGTGTGTTCGTGTGTTCGTGTGTGTGTGTGTGTGTGTGTGTGTGTGTGTGTGTGTGTGTGTGTGTGTGTGCAGGTTGAGGAAGAACAGGAGGAGCCGGTACGTCACGCCACTGATGAGGAGAAACTCGCATCTACGTGCACGATGCAGAAACACGATAAAACGTCTAAAACGTCAAAAACGGAAGACGGTGAGAGCAGGACCTACACGTATACATGCTGCACATGTTATAATATTCCTTTAATTCATTAAAGCATTTTTTTATCCAAAATTTTTTTAAACCCTCCCCCCCCACCCCCCAGATTCTTTTGCAACACACATTGCAATTCATTAACCAGAAACCCAAGTTTTCCCAATTATGCTTTTACTATACAGTGTCTCACATAAATATTCACCCCCCCCCCCCCCCCCCCCCTTTGTTTATTGCTCTAATTTGCCCCCTAGTGGAGACTAGGGGACCGTCTCAATCAGCTCCGTAGTTCACTAGTCAGGGCACTGATCAGGGAGTCAGCCATTTTAAGGGCTGTCTCAATCGCAGAATACTTCCAGTGCACTGGAATGTTCGCACCCTAAAAACATCCCACAATGCACCGCAAAAACCAGCGAGTGCCGATGCTCACTATGTTCCCTTAGTGGAAATGATGTCATGTTTTCTGGAGCCTCTCAGTTCAAAACAAATGCCAGACAAACTCTCAGCCAACTGTAAGCAGCTTTCATTGTCGTAGCTCTCAAACGATCACATACGTTAGCGATTCCTAACTTTATTTCATGTTCTATATACGGTTTCTTTGCGTCTAAGTGTTTAATGATTTTTAAAAATCTGTTAGCTAGCTTACGATCCTGCTTGACGTACTATGAAAGAAACACGTGATTAAAGTGACAAATTTATATGACATACAGTATAATGTCAGAAAGATGTCAGTCCTGCCGGTTGTTGATGAATGCCAGCGGTGACGTTTTACAACGCGAGTACGTAGTCATGTCACCGGAAACTGAGTCATCGGGGTCCCAGTGTGTATTGAGCCAGGGTCCTTACCAGTGCCCCAACTCGTGTACACGATATACTGATTCACCACCTAGGGAGCTGATTGAGACGCACCCCAGCTCTTTTTATCAAAGCTTTCGATTCGGTTTCTGTCCACAAGGTGATTTTCTTTAGAGTCTAAATTCATTTGGGCCGGATTACAATCTTCAGACATGCCCGAGCTGTATGTCTGACACCCCTGGTATATTCTGTCGCAGTATACAGTACACAGCTGGCCACTAGAAACAGTGTGTGTGTGTGTGTGTGTGTGTGTGTGTGTGTGTTCGTTCTAGTGATTATTGCAATACAGTGCTGCCCTCTAGTGGCTACAATCAGATCCAAATATCTGAGTGCTCTACTAAACACTGCCCTATATAACAGCGTCATTTAAAGAGGTCATATGATGCTTTTTAATGTATTGTGTATCTGTTTGTGCATTACAAAGCTCATAGTCTCCCACAAAGGGATTTATTCTATCTAACAGGGAACACTGCCCCAGACCTGCCTAAAACGCCTCGATCGAAGTCCACAGATTACTTCCGCAAACGTCTACGTCACAATTTGAAATACCAGAATAATGCCACCATAATTAATTAATTAAATTATGTATTTATTAGAATTTTTTAAAATTAATTTCATTTTTTAAAACTTGTCACTTCAGGACATAAAAGTTTTTTTTTTAAATTATTTATTTATTTATTTATTTTATTTTTATAAACAGTGTTTCATATGAGTGCAAGTGACAAGTGTGTGTGTTTTCTCACTTTTCAGACCTGGAGCTAATGAAAAAAGATCATTTTCCTGAGAAGGAGATCTGCACACCTGTAAGTAACAGCAGTCATATAATCTTTTTTTTCCCTCTTTAAATTATGCGTTGTGTTATTATTCAAATCAACATTTCGTGGCTGTGTGACTCGCTCTCATCCACTTGCATATTTTATTTTATTTTTTTAATTATAACAGCTGTTTAAAGCTTGTTTTCGTTGTCTGTCATTTCATTTAGTATGTCATTTTTTTCGCTTATTATTTTTCTTTACCCAAATGTAAACCTTGGGATCGATAAAGGCACGGTGGCTTTGTGGTTAGCTCGTTTGCCTCGCACCTCCGGGGTTGAGGGTTCGAATCCTGCCTGGGTACTCTGGTTTCCTCCCCCAGTACAAAGACATAGGTTGTAGGCTGATTGGCATCTCTACATTTATCCGAAGTGTGTGAATGTGTGTGTGTCTCATTGTGCCCTGAGATTGTCCTGTGTAGGAGAAGTGGTACAGAAAATGGATGGATGGATGGAGAGCATTATTGGAACACAGCTGAGATTTTCAGGGTGATGAAACAGACAGACAGATGAAGAAAGGAATCTAATCATGAGATGATGATGATGATGATGTATTTCTTTGTTTATCTATCCGAGACTTTGCCTCTCCGTTTGTCTGTCTTAAAGGCCGTAACTTTACTTTATCAGATGGAGTGAATTTGTAAGCGTAAACAGGACGATGAAATGCTTCATATTTCACGTTTTATTCCTCCGACCCGTCACATGACAACTGACGCAGCTGTGTCAGCAGGCAGGATAATTAGCATGCTAGCGAGTAACTGGGTGTGTAAATCCCCCCCGAAGCAAAATCACTCCAGCTACATTGTTCATATATAGAGAGAAGATGTAAAAAAAAAAAATTTAAAAAAAGGAGAAAGGAAACCGAGTGTTTGGACTAAATGATGGTGTGAGAGTGTGCTCCGTCTCCATTTTGATAACAAGCACACATACAATTACACTTTTTTTAGGTATCTGTTTAAAATTTGCGCAACGTTCAACTGAAAACATGCTTGAGGTCATTTGGATCCTAAAATTATACACAGGAAGCAGCGGAGTTGTGCCTTGGGAGAGGTGAAGTTGGTTAGCATGGCTTGTTGGAAGTGTGTGTTTGTGTGTGTGTGTGATTGCCTGAGAAACATAATCATGTCCAGTAAAGCAGATTAACACTGCACACACATCCTAATCTGTCCAAGGACGCCTACTAATAACCATGTCTCTCTCTCTCTCTCTCTCTCACACACACACACGCACACACACACGCACACACACACTGTATTTATGCTTGATGTGGCAGATACTTTCATCCGACTTACAAGTGAGGCAGCCTCCAGTCGCTGCTTGCATTAGACTGAATTACAGTATGTCTAAGACTCATTAAAGAAATACTCCAGTGGTTTTAAACCTGTTCTCTATCCAGTGTATCTGTAGTCTGTGTGTGTGTGTGTGTTTGTGTGTTTGTGAGATTACTGTGGACAGGAATTTCAACATGTTTCCCTGTGAAAAGAACCGAAAACTTGATCACTACATACTCATTTATAATAATAGTCTAGGGGCAGATGTTATCCTGGTCTGGGTTGCCTGTCCCGGGAATGCTAGGTGCGAGACTGGATACGCCATGAACAGGACACCGGTCCATCACCGGGCACCATGCACACACGCATACACACCTAGGGGCAATTTATCGCAGCCAATCCACCTACATGGCATGCTTTCGGGAGGTTGGAGGAAACCGGAGAACCCGGAGGAACGGACATGGAGACGACATGCGAAACGCTTTGCAGACGGTGACCTGAGTTCAGGAAGGAACCAGGGACGCTGCACCACAGTGCCGCCTCATTTCTCTGAAAATTCTGCCCTCTAAAAAAAAAAAAAAAAAAAAAAAAAAAAGTAGGTCTGTATGGAATTAAATTTGTGCCAAAAGTATTGAACATAACTTTTCAAGAAACAAAAAAAAAAAATATACAATGAGAACGAAGAAAAACACTCTGAACTGACAACAACAAACTCAAAATTTGAACATGGTCTTCAAATAAACAGCATTCTTTGTTAAGAGTTTTCTAAGCTTCCCTTTCGCTGATCACGGTTTTTGTTTACGCTCCGCAAGTTTACGTTTGTCATTCTGGCCCAGACCTCTCGTGTGGGCGGGGCTTACCAGCGATTTACTCTCATTGGCTAGTGAGATTTTGATCGTGTCCAGCTGAGGAGGAGGAGGCGGAGGAGGAGGAGGATGATGACGACGACGACGACGATGATGATGACGGCGCTCCGTGCCGCTCCTGAGAGCTCACCTAAAAAAAAAAAAAATAGTCGCATGAGACTACCCAAACCTCAAATATTAATCACGAACTAATAAACTGAGTAAGTAAGCAAGCAAGTTCCACTACAAAGTACAAACCCTATGACTATACAGAGATCCGCATCCAGAACTCTCTCCAAAATTCGCGACACTGAAGTCTCTACTTCCTGGTCAGGAAGCTGTCCGTCCTAATCTCACTAGCCAGCGAGAGTGAATGGCTGTTAAGCCCCGCCCACAGGAGAGGTTTGTGCCAGAATGGCAAACGTAAACTTGCTGAACGTAAACGGAAAAGTTTGAAAGCGTGAACGGAAACTCTGGCAGTGCATTCATAAACCATGATCAGCGAAAAGGAGGCTTAGAAAACCGCTAACGAGGAATGTTGTATATTTGAAGACCATGTCATTGTTTTCAGCGTAAGAGTGTGTTTCTTCTTTCTCGTTGTATATTTTTGTTTCTTGAAAAGTTACGTTCAATACTTTTGGCCCAAATTTAATTCCACAGGTCTGCCCAGGGTGTATTCCCATCTCACACTCAGTGTTCCTGGGATAGGCTCCGGATTCACCGCAAACCTTGACCCAGGATAAAGAACTCACTGAAGATGAATGAATGGATATAAGCAGTTATAATGATGCTGATGTATAAAGAAGGAAAAATTATGGGAAAGTGTTATCAGAGTGTTCCTATTCAAATATTGAATGATTTAACGGCTCCAAAGTGCTTTAAAGTTTAAAGTGTGTGTGTGTGTGTGTGTGTGTGTGTGTGTGTGTGTGTGTGTGTTACAGAGTGAGAGCTTGGAGAAGACCAGCCCCAACCTTGACTCCATCGCGCTCAGTGAGATGGACAAAGCCGCCGTTCTGACTCTCATCAGAGAGGAGGTCGGTTTAACAACAACAACAACAACAACAAAAAAGCACTTCAGACACGTCAATAGAACATACAGCTCTAAAACCAGGAAATATTAGCATTCTAGCATCAGCCTAACCTAACAGTAGGCGTGCTACTCCAACAGGCACACTGCTGTAAGCATGGCACTGATGTAACGGTGAAAATCCTACAACCCATGTTAGCTGAAATGAGCATCATCATGACTTACCCAGAGGAAGAGCGCAGTGTGTGACTTTACCAAAGAGGCTCAATATTTTTAAACTATAAGATATGCTAGTTATTAGTGCATACTCGTGTGGCAACTGGAAAATTTGGTAAAGTTCTCTGGAAAAGAGAACTTGCATGATGAGCTAACTAGTGGGTTAAAGGATTTATTAGATACAGCTTAATATAGTGTGTGTGTGTGTGTGTGTGTGTGTGTGTGTGTGTGTCCACAGATAATCACAAAAGAGATCGAGGCAAATGAGTGGAAGAGGAAATACGAGGAGAGCAGAATGGAGGTGTTGGAGATGAGGTAAACCACAGCTCCCATAATGCTCTTCTTCAATGAGTCAATGAGCAAACAAATACATGTGTGTGTGTGTGTGTTTCCTGACAGGAAAATAGTGGCCGAGTATGAGAAGACAGTAGCACAGATGATCGGTGGGTCATGGTTAGCTTGCTAACACTCCTGCACTAACCACACACTGGCGCTAATGATGCTAATCATGCACTTCAGTAAAGCACGCACTAGCTAGCCAGTTAGCTAATGATACCACTTATGGGTTACACACATCTGTGCTAATCACACATCTGTGCTAATAATATGGTCTGACATTCCTCATCAGTATTAGCGCATAATACTAGCGTCATTAATATACACTGTGCTTAATCATGGCGGGATGTAGTGTGTTCCGGAAATTACCACTCGTCATGTTTGACACTCGCTCCTCCTCTACATCACAGAAGACGAGCAGAGGAAGAACATGGGCTCTCAGAAGAGCGTCCAGCAGCTGATAGCGGAGCGAGATCAGGCTCTGTCCGATCTCAACTCGGTCGAGCGCTCACTCTCGGACCTGTTCCGGCGCTACGAGAACATGAAGACCGTGCTGGAGGGATTCAAGAAGGTAACCGCCTCACACACCTATGAGGAAATACACTTCACAACACACTCACACTCCTGTGTTAACGTTGTTGGGCCCTTGAGTGCCGCTGTGCCACTGTTGGGCCCTTGAGCAAGGCCCTTAACCCTCAACTGCTCAGATGTATCAATGAAATAAATGGAAGTCGCTCCGGATAAGGGCGTCTGCCAAATGCTGTAAACGTAATACCACTTCCCTAATGAAAACGGCCTAGCTAGCTAGCCAGCCTATTCATGCTAGCATTAGTGAAGTAGTATTAGCATTGGTAACTTTTTAGTCAGATATGTTAGTCAGGATTGGTTAGGATTTTCTAGCATTCTCTGATTGACAATCATGTTAAGCAGAAGTTGTTTCTGTGGGTATACTTAGCTAGCTAATTTATCCAGAACTTGCTAGTTGTTTACTGTAATGCTAGTTTTCGTGTTAGCCTGTTTACTATAACACTAGTTTTTCCCTGTAGTATAATGTTAGTTTCTCTGTTAACTGTGAACCCTAACATTTACTAAAATGCTAGTTTTTTGTGTTAGCCTCTGTAGTTTAATGCTAGTTTCTCTTTTAACTTGTTTACTATAATGGTAGTTTTGGTGTTAGCCTGTTTACTCTAACGCTAGTTATGTGTTAGCCTCTGTGGTATAATGCTGCTTTCGTGTGTCCTCTTCTTACTAACTCTGGTTCCTGATGTTTCTCCTCTTGTTTTGTTTTTGTCGTGGTCAGAACGAGGAGGTGCTGAAGAAGTGCGCTCAGGAATATTTAGCACGTGTCAAACAGGAGGAGCAGCGTTATAACACACTCAAAATCCACGCCGAGGAGAAACTCGACAAGTAAGACTGATCGGGAACACACCACATAGACTTCATAAAACACACTGTACGTAGCCCACAACTGTAATTAGAACAGGTGTGTATGTAGTGTGTGTAACCCAGGTATAACATTAGAGCGGGTGTGTGTTTAGCCCGTGTGTGTGTAACTCAGGTGTACTGTTAGTGTGCTGTGTTGATGTATATGGTGAAAATGGTTAGTGTAGGTGTTCATACACAGGCTGGAGCAGATGTACCTTTAACACACGTGTGCTGCAGGGCGAATGAAGAGATCGCTCAGGTGCGCGCGAGGGCGAATGCGGAGTGTGTGGCGTTGAACGCTAGCCTGAGGAAGGAGCAGATGAAGGTGGAGTCCCTGGAGAGAGCGCTCGAACAGAAGGTAAATATTCCAACCTTGAGTCAGAGGGCTCTTAATTAAATCCCAGTCTGTTTTGTATAACTACAGTACAGAGTCTCTTCCATACTGAGACGTACAGAGCGCTATAACGGTTATCCCTGCTGAAAAAAAGAACAAAAAAAAACAATAGAAACCTGCATAGATTTTGTAAAGGTTTAATGGTTATAATGAGAATTGTATTGGTTTTAATGGAAACTGTAATGGTCCCTGTTGGTCTCTACTGGTAATTTGTTGCCTTCTGTTTGTGGCAGTTAGTGTGTTAGTGGAGACCATTAATGACCGGTAATGGTAATGGTTAGCTGATAGTTTGTAATGGTATTTGTAGTGGAAACCATTAGAAGTTCTGTGGTGGTTCCTACTGTGTTTTCAGCAGGAGACAGAAAGGGTTCTGAAGGTTTTGCATTCGTTGATTTTTTTTTCTTTTTTTTTTTTTTGATGGGTGAAAACGGTTCAAAAACGGCTACATCGATGGCCAAGAGCCAAGAGAGCAAAATTGGCCGTGCTCTCTGGGTGGGAGGGGCATACTCTGTCTCCCCTGTCAATCACTGTGACAGTAGCCAACTGTGGGCATCTGTGAGCTCATGTATGTGGATGAGGGCTGATAGCGCTTTTCCACGAGCGTGTTACGCCGCCCTGGGAAGCACATGTTAACCTTCATCCTGTGATCGGAGTGGGAATTGACTAAATTCTCATCCCTCATTCATTCGTTCGTTCATTTACAGGCCTTGACTACATTCCTTACTTCTCCTCTATCTTCCCTCTCTGTTTTTGCTCAGAATCAGGAAATGGAGGAGCTCACGAAGATCTGCGACGAGCTCATCGCCAAGCTCGGCACAACAAACTGAGCACCGAGCACTAAGCACGCCTGGATTTCAGCTTTCAGTTTTTTTACGTCCTGACTGAACCCCGCCTTCCTTCACACTGCTCCGCCTCCAACGTAGTCCTGCATGTCTGGATCTCTACCCAACATCTGGAGCGCGGAACTGCAGCATCAGCTAAAGCAACGCGCCTATACTAGAGACCCTTTAGATACTGAGAGGTTAAAAATGGCGCCCTGCATGAATCTTCAGCGCTAACTGCAGTCTCTACATGATTCATGAACCTGAACGCATTAGCGCTTTGTGACAGCTCTGCTTTTGGATGCAGTGTGTTTCATCCGTGAGGTGAACGAGTGCGTGCGTGCGTGTATGTGGTCATCCGCCCTTGTACAAGCAGTTTGTGTGTGGTGGGCAGGTGAGAATGTTTGTGTGTATATCTGTATTGTTTGTGTGTCATCTTTCCTTACAGGACATGTACTTTGGTGTGTGTGTGTGTGTGTGTGTGTGTGTGTGTGTGTGTGTGTGTGTGATGACTATATTTTCCAGACGATAAGACCTTTTTTTTTTTTGCCCAATCACATTAGAATTTTTGCTGTGTTGTCATGGCAACCAAATGCACAGATAATGCAAAAAAAAAAAAAGAAATCTTATTCACATAACTGCTAGGATGCTAACTGATGCTAATTGATGTCCAGTGCTAAGATATATTATGTAAAGTAATAACACAATGAGGCATGCTATTATAGGAAAATAATCAGTGACAGTTAGTAGTAGTAGTAGTAGTAGAGTTTCTGTTACCACCATGAAGTGTTTTATTGTTCTTATTCCGCAATTTGCCAACACTAACGATGCTTTGTCTGTTAAAGAACGACACGGCATACTTTTTATCCATTTGTTGTTACGTTTAGTGTTGTGAAATGTCTGTGAAACATCACCACTTACATTATAGCAGCTATAAACAGTCGTTCCCTCACCAGCCTTTCTTTTTTTTTTTCCCTCTCTTGAAGTTCTAGTTAGTTGGCAGGAATCGGCAAAAAAAAAAACTTGGAATCCCATTTATATAAATATTATAGCATATATGGCATTATTGTAGCAGTAGTGATTGGACAAACAAAAGCCCCTTCAACAAGTCTTACACTCCGGGAAAATATGGTAAATGTGTATCTGTGCTTTGTGTGTGTGTGTGTTTGTGTGTGTGTTTGATAAAAGGGTCCATGCACTCGTATTTTTTCTCCCTCGCTCCACAACGCAAGTGCAAGTGCCAGTGCAATCCCATGATGCACACATTTTATTGTAAATAAGAATTTATTCCATGTTTATTTTGGATTATTATAAAGGTTTATGGTTCTGTTATTTTATGGGGATTTAAGCGAAAATAAGAGAGTCTTGCTGACAAATTAGCATGTGTAGTGTTTCTTAGTGTCGGTGTTCACACACTGGGATTTGTGTTACAGACGTTTAACCTTTGCTAGAATATTTACGTTTAGTAATGCACTAATCCTATAGTTAGGACTGAAATGTTTCTGGTTCAGCAAAGATGGAGCTCAGATTGAATTGGATTAGCCACACCGCTAACCTTTGTTTTCACTGCCTAATGGTTTAGCGTCAAATTACTGCTCTGCAAGTTGCTATATGGTATCACGTAGCTAGCCACTAGTTCACTTACAAGTTAGCTAATGGTCGTATTGTGTAATTGAAACAGGTAGCCAAGTTTGCTAGCCGGCTAGATAACCTGAGGTAAATTATTTTAAAACCAGTACATCAGTATGGAAGTTAAAAGAGAGGTCAGGGGTGGTGCTGTCTGATCGAGTTGGCGATTGGCTAATCAAATGTGACCGAAGCTCCGCCCTTATTGATTCAGTGACGTGTTAAACGATGGCATTGCTTATGTTATAATTAATCCGGTGTGACGCACAAAGAGATCAAAATGAACTGAAAGTGATCAAACTTGGGTTTTTTATTCGATCTTGTTTTTTATGAAGGTAGAATTTTTTTTAAAAATCATTTTAATTTTTAAAGACATTTTGCTAATTACACTTTAAGCACTTCTGAGCTCAAGAGGAACCGTTTATCAAACGGCGAATGGACTCCTCTCCCCCCGCCCCCCTACCCCCCTGCAATTTAACACTTTTCTTTGCTTGGAAACTTTGATTCGTCTTTGTGTTTCAAGTGTTTCAGTACTGCTTTCGACCTGCCCTTGTTGACTTCGTTTAAGTTAATGAGACGTTGGGGGCGTTAGCAATGTAGACTTCAGGAACTTACCCAGAAGGCATTGCTGTGGTGTGACTTTGAAAACTGTTGGAGGTTTCTAAGTGTAAATAGGAGCGGTTTAATTGTTCAGTCAGTTTTTTTTGTTTTTTTTAATCTTTACATGACAGCTGATGAAACTGTGGTACTTTACTGTGATAGCTAATTGGCACATGAGATAGCTAGCATGCTAGTTATTTAGCTAGTCAGGCAGTTGGTAAAGTGTTTAAAGAACAAATCTGTACAAATCGCCAAGGAAATTGTAAATATCATCGTCTCCTTTTGTAATGTTTTACTTAGCAAACCAGCTGATTAGCCACTAGGCCTAGCGAGGCCGTACCTGAGTGTGTACATCTCTAGCTTGTGTGTGAACAAAAATAACGGATGCGTTTCATTCTTAACACCGTAGACACTCGTGTGATGTGAGGGGAAGTCAACAAGTGTGTGTCGAAAAAGGTATTGGAGCACTTCACCTTTGTGAAGGAACAAAATATTTTTATAGAAATCCTGTTGGACTGACAATCCGCCTTTTGCTCTGTGCCTGCTGCCAAAGTGATGCCAGTCAAGCTGCCAGTGTCGTATCCCACAATGCCCTGTGTGTCATATGCAATAAGCTGCCAAAACGTGTGTGCTGATATACAGCTTTGTTTTGTTTTGTTTTTTTTTTGTTTAAACTTCAAAACATAGTCACATTCAGGACAGCTTTTATAAAGAAGTGTCCTCCTCTGAGAACCGGTCCCATCGTTCTGTGCACGAGTTTAACACGAAAGCGCGGAAAACATGGCGGACACTCCTTCCTTCCTCTTCCTGTTTGCACTCTTCTTCTCTTAAATACACCATAATGAGATCCTGACAGTGTGCTAAAGAGGGATCGGGAGTTCAGTGATGATGATGATGATGATGATGTGAGGATTTGATATGTGCACATGCTTATAGAGCTGAACTCTGGCTGGTGTGTGTGTGTGTGTGTGTGTGTGTGTGTTTATTCGTGTTCTTCACGTTTGTACAGTGAGAGAGAAAGAGACCTGCACAGAAATCATGTTTACTAATATATATACCTCCTCTATATTATATTCTATATTTTGTGCATAAAGTGTTGCCTGAATTAAAGGTATTCGAACGCATCGTTTCGCCCGTTTTTGATTTTTGCCAAAATGAAATGTACTCATTTATACACGTCTGGTGCCTTTCGTTCTTTCTTAACCCTGGTGTTATGTTCACTATTTAGCAATGGATGTACTGTTCACAGGTCATACTGACTTTGAGCAGCTGAGACAGGATATTTGAAATGACCAACCTTGAACACGTCTATGGTTTCAAAGAAAGAGTAAAGACAAACAAAACCGCTTGTCATGCCTGGAGATGCATTCGAATAATACGTGGAACTAATGTAAAGCCCACAATTGGTGGGCTTCAACAGAATAAGAGTTCATGTGAAAACTGCAATGAATTTCCTGGTTACACAATTACACTTTTTGACTACAGGGTGTCCCAAAATCTCCGTACACAGGGGGAAATTAACACACTTCATTTACAAAACATCCTGTACACGATTGGCATTTCTTTGTAAACACACACGGAGTCGTCTCTCCCACTCATAATGAACTTGTGTAAACACATCTGGTGTTAGGAATCGAGTTTTTACGTGCCGTCTTGAGCCTCCGGCTTGCTCATTAGAGATACGTGTATAAATTTTAGATCTATATCTGGAATTGATATATTTATGATTATGACAGTGTCCATTGTTAAAAGCGCTACACAAATAAAATTGAGTTGAATTGAAGACAAAATTGGGGCGATACTAGGGATCTATTGACGTCTAAATTGGTGTCTGTTGATATTTCGTTAGTTTTAGTTATTCTGTTTTATTATCGGGTTAAAATGTGTAATATAGCTGTGCAGTATATAAATACGAAGGGGAGGGGTGGGGATGTAGGGGGTGTAGGGGTTGTATAGCAGATGCAAATTTGTCCTTTTTTGTGAACTGGTGGTTCCTGACACTGTCTGACCAACTGATCTCTATCAAAATAGAGGGCTAAAAACAGTCGACTCGCTTTCTTCCTCATCACATAATTTGTCATCGCTCCACGCCACTCCATGTGATTTGGGTAACTACGTAGTTCCTACCTGATTTGGACTGCCTGATCAGGATAAAGCGGGTAGTGAAGATGAATGAATGAGTTTGCACAATGCTATAAACCAATCTCTACATTATACTTGTAGCTCCAGTGCAAAACTAAGAACACACCTCGGACACAAATCACGTGGAACACTGATACACTGTTATTTTGTGTACATGTGTGCCTGGTTACTGAGCCGATCACTTGAATCAGGTCAAGATAAGCTGTGCTGTTGATTAATATCATATGACAGGGATGACTAGGCTTAAAATGAGGACTGTCCTTGTGTCCTTGTGTCCTTGTGTTCTTGTGTAGAGGACTCTCTACACTCTATGTGTCTCAACACCTTTATTACTCAGTTTTAGCAGTATATGTCCTCCTATTTCCTCCATTGTAAACTTATACATGAATTGTTTGTGAATTGTACAGAAATGATAGCGGCTGAAAGGCGGCCTTTTTGGCAGCCGGTCCCAAACATTCCATCCCAGAAATCCATCCCAGCAAAATGTTTAGCTACGACAGAAAAGATCACATATCGTATTGGGCTTTTTTTTTCTTTTATTAACACATTATTGTCAGTAGACGCGTCCGCGCTCATCTGCTGATGATGACAA
Source organism: Cranoglanis bouderius (assembly GCA_023630585.1). NCBI lineage: Eukaryota > Metazoa > Chordata > Actinopteri > Siluriformes > Cranoglanididae > Cranoglanis > Cranoglanis bouderius. Next base: position 13,135,730 of record CM042550.1, read on the forward strand.
GCACGTATTAGAGCTGTTAAGCCGTGAAAAGCTCACACTCGGATTAGAGGGGGAAGATGCATACGTCTGAACGTCTGCACTCGTCCTCCGTCTGCTCGAACATGAAGACTCTGGTCATCCTGCTGCTGCTGCTGAGCGCCGCGCTACACAGTATGTATCATATTAAAGTCCATTAAATTTTATTTTGTTGTTATTCACAAATAAAAGTCCTTAAAAGTGTTACAGAGCAGTAGGATCGATATCTGGTGTCTTAAAGAGGTAGCCGTGAGAAAATTACCACGGTGGAAAAATTATATTGCCTGGGTAGTACGTAATATTATAACCCATAATGCACTGTATATAGTGTACCACTGATATACGCTACTTCCACATTCAGTACAATGAACAAGAAGTTTCAAAACATTGCTAAACTTTCATCTTTTCGATGGTACTGCTGGCCTGTTGGCTTTACGATCGTGTTCATGACAAGATTCTGAATTGTTTGGTGTTTCTCCTACTGCTTTGCTGTACCGTGCCGTATATAGCGTACAGTGAACCAGTGAGTAAGGTATTGATTTCAGACACAGCATGTCTGCCTAATTTGCTGCTTGTGAAGTGAATAAAGTTTTCATGGTCCAAAGACAAGACAGACTGCATGTAAGGACTATACAGTTTACCGAAAATTATTCAATAATTATCATAGTCTGCTCTCCATGTGAAGGAATTTGCTGAGAACAAATATGCTATAACATATATAACATGTATATATTCATATACAGTATGTAGTCTACATTCCTATCTTGATGGGTAAGGAAATTTGCGAACTGTTGTCAAAGGGTCAACTTTCCAGCTCTTCAGTCCACTATGTTTTGGAAGCATCTCTATGGCGAAATCAACTTGCCATCGTGTTTGTATGCCACCTTGTGACGAGGAAGGGAAAGTCGCCCACTCTCAACCTCAGACACCCTGCCCAAGTCTTTTGTCCACTTTTCTGGCCACAAGCTTCAGGATCTTGAAGGTTGCAAGCTGATAGGATCTCTTCTATGTGTTGGTTTCCAACAAGAAAACAAACTTTTGTCAAACGTGACACAGTGAGCTTGTATGGAGCAAGATATAATCACTGCATAAAAACAAACAAACAAAAAAAAGTATACAGAATCTTTCAGGAAATGGGAAAAGGCCTTCCAAGATGCCTTGTTCTGTGAAATTAGGCATTTCTTATTAAATGAAACGCTGAGATTCTGTCTTATCATGTTAATCTCATATCAGCTGTGTTCTCTTGTGCGGTGTGTAAAGGCGAGGCACTGAAGTGTTACACCTGCGTCGCGTCCAATCAGGAGGAGTGTAACCGACAAGGCTTGAGTGTGTGTCCTGCTAACTCAGACGCCTGTGCTACCATCGCAGGGGCCAGTGAGTATGCGCACACACACACACTCTCTCTCTCTCTCTCTCTCTCTCTCTCTCTCTCTCTCTCTCTCTCTCTCTTACTGTTCTTGTGAGTGCCTTCCACTGATATAATTATTAATACAGCTAATTAATTCTATGATAACTAAATCCAGGCTTAAACTTAACCTCAGCAACCTAAGTTGTAGCAGTTTTTTTTTTAAATTTCTTTTATTTATTTATTTATTTGTTTGTTTGTTTATTTTTATAAATATCCCCACAAGGTTAAAACTGTCAGATATTCCTATCCTTGTGGAAACATTTGGTCCCCACCAAGATATTATAACAACCCACTCCACATGCGTGCACGCAGTTCCACATTTGTCCACAAGGCGAAGCCATATAGTTAGATTAGCTCGATTATTTATTTATTTATTTATTTTTTCAGGAAGAAACTTTTTTTCTTATTACTTCAAAAAAAAAAAAAAAAGTGTGTTCTATCAGAGCCTTTAACTCATGTTTCAAAAGAGCTAAAGAGTAACTATGTGATGGAGGAGACACCCAGAAAGAAGGAAAATCACTTTACAGAGGAAAAATGAAATGCACACAATGTCCTCTTAACCCTGTTTATTTCTGCACTGGAGCTTTGAGGCTAATGTAGCTAACAAGGAAGTGAAGCTGATAGCCTCCAGTTTAGTCTAAACTATCACACACCTCAGATGGCTTGGTCGCATTGTTCAGCATCTCAAACAGTCTGGTTTGTGTGGTTCAGGTGGTTCAGGCTAAAATGTGCAGTTATAAGCTTCTATAACTTCTATTCTGTTGCCCTCGTTAGCAAATATTACTAACACTAAACACACCTGACTGAAATGAAGGACCTGAATCAGTAGTAGTAGTAGTAGTAGTAGTAATAATAATAATAATAATAATAATAATAATAATGTTTGCCTCTGACCTCTGGGATTAGGGGTTCAAATCCTGCCTCCACCCTGTATGCATGTTCTCCCCGTGCTTAGGGGGTTTTCTCCAGGTACTCTGGTTTCCTCCCCCAGTCCAAAGACGTGTTGTAGATTGATTGGCATTTCCAAATTGTCTGTAGTGTGTGTGTGATTGTGCCCTGCAATGGGTTGGCACCCCATCCAGGGTGTCCCCTGCCTTGTGCCCTGAGTTCCCTGGGATAGGCTCCAGGCTCCCCCATGACCCTGTGCAGCATAAGTGGTATGGAAAATGGATGGATGGATAATCCAGGGTCACCAGTTCGATCCTGAGCTCAGGTTACTTTCTCTGTGGAGTTTCTGTGCATGTTCTCACATGCCCACTTGGGTTATCTGTTTCCTTCCACCTCCCACAAACATGCTAGTACGTGGATCAGCTATGATAAATTACCCCTAAGTCTGAGTGAGTGTGTGAATGCTGCCCTGCGAAGGCTCTAGATTCACCATGACCCTGAACCGGGATAAATGAATAAATGGTGAATGAATGTACAATCACTAAAAGTCTATGATAATCACTATGAGCCATGAAAAGTCTATTTAAGTGGGAAGTTAGATATTTTCATTTGTATTTGAAGTATTGAGCTATTTTTTTTATTATTATTATTATTATTATTATTATTATTATTATTATTATTATTATTATAATAATTTTTTACTGTTTTACTCTCCTGTGAAGGTAAACAGAAAACATAGAAGGGGGGGCTGGGGGGGGGGTCAGTGGCTTAGTGGTTAGAACATTCACGTCGCACCTCTGGGCTTGGGGGTTCGAATCCCACCTCTGCGTGGAGCTTGCATGTCTTCCCCATGCTTTGGGGGTTTCCTCCCCCATTCCAAAGACATACATTGTAGGCTGATTGGCATTTCCAAACTGTCCATAGTGTGTGAATGTGTGTGTGATTGTGCACTGCGATGGGCTGGCACCTCATCCAAGGTGTTCCCCACATTGTGCTCCAGGCTCCCTGCGACCCTGTGTAGGATGAGCGGTATGGAAAATGGATGGATGGATGTTTAAATACTGTAGCTACAGACATGCATGAGTCATATTCCTCCCCGGACATCACTGTAAATGAGAAAAGCAAACTGTGTTCCATTGTTAATACAGACGTAAAATGTGTCAGGAAGCCACAATTTAAATTTTCCCCTACCCTTCTGCTAGAACAGCTACAGTCCTGTATGTATTTATCACTTCTGTATAAACAGATGTACCCTCCCTTTCTGCAGTGTCGTGACTCATTGCTAGGCCGTCTCTTTGGACTTTGTAGCAATGCAGCTGTAGCAAGCATACACAAAAATGTCTCCAGTCTGCCTTCTCTTCAACATGAACACAGAAATACAGCTTGATTAAGAGAAGGATTAAGAGATGGAATTTAAATGAACTTTTAATCCAATTGTTCCTCTTAACTCTAAGTAAAGTAAACATGTAAAGTTATTACACTGGAACAAAAATTAGTTTCACCATCATTCCACTTTTGGAGAAAAAGAAAGAAAGAAAGAAAGAAAGAAATGTGTGGGAGTTCCAGCTCCAGAGTCTCTGGTTTGATCCTGATTATAGATGTTTCTCCATGTGTCTATGTGGGTTTCCTCGGGGTTCTCTAGTTTCCTCCCACCACCAAAAAAAAAACATGCAGGTTGAAGGATTTGCTACTCTAAATTGCCCCTAGCTGTGAATAAGTGTGCGAATGCATGTGTGCATGGTGCCCTGTGATAGACTGGCATCCGATCCAGGGTGTGCTTTTACCTCATGCCTAGTGTTCCTGGGATAGGCTAGAGATCCACTGCCACCCTGAGCAGGATAAAGCCCTTACTGAAGATGAATGAATGAATTTAAAAGTGTCATTTTGACATGAAGAGAAGAGTAGTATTTGATCTGTGGCTCTGTCTCAAATCGCTCACTATACAGTAGACTGCATGCTTACACAACACACAGTGTACTTGACTTTCTAGTACCAGGATGTTTAATTCGAGACGTTAAATGACAGATCAGTGCTCTACATCACGTCATAGAGTCACTAGAAGTACCAGCGAGTTTACAATCCAAAATGGCCGTTCTTTGACTTTCCACCCTCATTTGCATTCCTGATTGGTTATGAAAATTTGAACCCAAAAAAAGTACCTGTAATATTAACAGTATGTATAAGTGCGATTTTACCAGGTGCAATAGTTGTTCATTCTTCTTTCATGTACATTTTTGCTGGTGCTTTTTAAATTTTCTCCCCAATTTGGTCACCTGCCTATTACCACCCACCCACTAACCCCCATCATACAACATCTAGGGGGAGATAGGGAGATTTGAAGGCTAACACGTGCTTCCTGCAAGACGTGCTAAGCCAGCCAACTGCATTGGCAGCGTAACGCACTCAGAAGAAAGCACCGTCTGCCCTCTTCCACATACATGAGTTCACAGATGCCCACGATTGCCTAATATCGCTCTTATGTTTTCAGCCAGGATTTAAAGGAGTAGATTTTAATTCCTGTGAAGTGAGCTTCAATTACAAAAAAAAAAAAAACCTGATAAGCCTTTCAGTTCCATCATTGAACCCCACCCCCTCTGCTCAAACTACATATGTTTCATTTGTTGCTTTTTAAGGAAGAGAAGCAGAGCTGAGCTGCGCTGTTCTAACAGGGGGCGGAGTTTATTTCAGGGCCGGAAAATTTTTTAATTGAAGTTTGAAATCAAGAAACAACTAATGAGAATAAAGTTGGGCATGACAATATTGCAAACAGGTTGGCAGGGTAGCTTTGAAATGATATGAGCATTACAGGTCAAGAAACACTTAAAAATTACTAATGGCACCTTTAATTCTACACTACATTTTGCTGAGCTTCCCAGTTTTTTTCTGGTTCTTCAGCTACATTTCATTTTAACATTTTATCAGCTCAAGCACACTGACACTTCCTGAAGTTAAAATCGCCATGAAGTTAAACTGAAATAAATAATTTCCATTGTTTAATATGGTGAAAGCTAATTCCGAAGCTCTTTAGTATGTGAATTATTTAAACACAAAACAAACCTATGATGGATCCAAACACAACAATTTTGCCTTCCTGTCCTGTGTGTGTGTGTGTGTGTGTGTGTGTGTTTTTCTCTTCTGCAGACTCAGTGATGAAGTCCTGCTCCTTTAAATCGTTCTGTGATAAATCCCACATGAGTAATGGAGGAATGAAGCTGGAGTGCTGCTTTAGTGATGAGTGTAACGGGCCGCACCGTGCTCACAGTCACGGAGAACACGGCAACGGCGCTGTGGCTCTGGGCTCCAGCCTGAACCTGCTCCTGGGAGTCCTGATGATCCGAGCCGCTGTCAACGCCGTGTAAAATCTTATAAACACCAGAAAAAACACTATAGGACATATTATTTAGTATTGTAGCATGAGCTTTTGGAATATGAAATTGCATGGGTTGACAATGTTTCTAGTGAGCGTACATTAACAGTAAAAAGATTTTGGATGCACTTTCTCTTCATTTGTACTATTTTATTTATGAACATATTATGAAAAATTATGAAATAACAAATATGGTATAAGGCACTGACCAATAATGTTGACCAAAACTATTTTATATTGTACATTCTTAACAATTCCTGTTCCTGGTGAAGCTTCGTACACTTTTGGCATTTTCTCAACCAACTTCATGAAAAAGCTTCTTTTCTTAAACTTCCAAAATAGGCTGAGGTCTTTTCTTTTCTTTTCTTTTCTTTTCTTTTCTTTTTTTTTTTTTTTAAAGCAAAACTCTTTTGATTCAGAAATAAATTTATTCATGCACAGTAACCACTATTTTACATAATTTTACACTATTTTACGTCTACGTTATTTTACATCTAGTTTCAAAATGTCTTTATGACAGTGAATCATGCTGCATCCAAATTTTTAACTGGTAGTGTACATTGATTTGAGTGTGTATTAATGGAAATAATTTGTATTTGAGAGAAATTTCTATTACTTGTTAGCTACATTAGCCTCAGACATCAAGTATAAAACTTCGACACAAACTTAGAACGTTATGTATGTTTTCCTTTTGCCCCCCTGTTCTACACATTTCAATGTGTTTGATTGATTTGATTGATTCAACTCCTGATTCAACTATTCACTTCATCAACACACCATTTAGAATTGAGAATAAAAGGGGTGTGTGTGTGTGTATGTGTGTGTGTGTGTGTGTGTGTGTGTTAGAAAAAAGAAAACACTAAACTGTGCAGAACATGTGGTTGATTAAGATCTAACGAGGCTGAAATTGCTGGAAATTAATTTGCATAGCTGGTAGAACTTTCTAGAGTTTTTGCCAAGTATAAAGCCACCAAAAGTGTGTTTCTGTATGTTCGTGGTTTGTGCTGTATATGGACGCGAATGAGGGATGGCTAAATAAAGTTGACGGCTAAATAAAGTTTTAACTTTCTATTTTTTATTTTTTTTAAAAAACATTTCCTACACAGATCCATTGTTCAGTCTAACATGATGCATATTCCCATAAGTTAAAGCATGTTTAGTATAGTATAAAAAGACAGGCTACACACAATATATTTGATATCTTTAACCATCACATCTACATACAGTAATCAATTGCACATGAATACTCAAACAACCAGTATGCTTTGTTTGAAAGCCAGAGACCTAATATAAATAATATGTCTCGTTTTCTCTCTTAATGTAGTGGCCACTCTCAAAGATTCTCAAAATGGAGTCCGGGGTCCTCTAGTATAGCCTGAGGGTCCGTGATTTGTTAACAAAATTGTAAGCTTAGGTGTAGTAATTTATATAAAAGTGCTGTTGAATGCTAAATTTTGATTGGTCAGAAGGTGTTGGTTAATTTTATATAGCAGCAGCTCTGACAGTAGTTCTGACTGCAAAGCAAATCACAGGTTTATTTTAATGCGCTCGTTCTAATATGTCACTGTTTCCAAAATAACAACTTACACAGGGACTTGTATGGTGGACACTGAACATAGGATTCTCCAGGGGCAGGATGGCTTTGTGGTTAGTATGTTTGCCTTGTACCTCTGGGGTCGGGGGTTCGATTCTCACCTGTGCCCTGTGTGTGTGGAGTTTGCATGCTCTCCCCATGCTTCGGGGTTTCCTCTCCCAGTCCAAAGACATGTGTTGTAGGCTGACTGGCATCTCTAAATTGACCCGAGTGTGTGTGCGATAGTACCCTGTGATGGGTTGTGTCCTGCACCTTGTGCCCTGAGTCCCCTGGGATAGGCTCCAGGCTTCCCACAACCCTGTGTGGTACAGAAAATGGATGAGTGAGTCTCCAATTTTAGTGCTTTCTAAACAGTCAGCTATAAAGCGGTATATTTTCCAACATGGGAAAATTTGTGTTTTCTGGTTTCTTGGTAACCTGACAAGGTTTTGCAGTTTTTTGCAAAAAAAACCCTGTGTTTTTTGTCTTACTAACTTCAAGGGAGAAAAAGAGACATTGGTGAGGGATACCTGCAATAATTTAAAGGGGTCCTGACATTAGAAATCAAATTTTTCTTGATCTTTTGACATATAAGAGGTCATTGTACCATTAAAATGTCCTGCAAGTTTCATAATTTAATACGTGTTCCTCAGTACAAAAAGAGCAGTTATTTAACCAAGCTCCAAAAACGGCTCGTTTGGATGTGGTGGGATTTGTGACGTCACACGGGCAAATACATTTGCATGTGACTGCCCCTACAGCAAGACATCGACGCCTACTTTTACATCATCGCACTATTGGCCCCGCTAAGAGTTCCGCTCGTGTTATGGCAGGGGGGCGTTGATAATTAATTCATAGGCAAAGATGTTAACCAATCATAGGACTGGGTGGTTACATTGAACTCTTAAAGGTAAAGGACACAAAAACCAATCGTTTCAGTCAGAGGGTCAGAGACAAGGTGGGAAAAGGTCATAAATGACTAAATTTTTAAATGTATTCTAAATGTTTTTTGTGCAAAAAACTTTACTAACATTATAATTACACCTCAGGGAAGATAATAAAAAAAAAAAAACATGTCATGACCCCCTTAATTGATAACGGAAACTAACTTGTTTAGAAACTAACTTGTTTTGTTAATGTTCCACAACATTAAATATAAATATAAATGTATAAATGGGTAAAAGAAAGTGTGACCTGCAGTTCTTTGAGGAATAAAACACTTCAGGATGTGCTGTTATCCACACCACCCCATCATTCATTATTTTCCTATAACAGCATACCCTGTTGTGTTTTCCTTTCTTCAGTACAACTGACAGTATGTTATTTATTCATTGTACAAATAGTATAATTGTACCAATCTATTTATTAGTTATAGCCTATTTAAATGGTAACTTGAATTAAATTGGTTTAATCCAAACTTTAATAACTTAAAAACAAGTATAACTTCAATCTAACATAACTTAAGTCTAAATCTCAGAAAAGTCTTTAAGAACTACATTATACTGCTTTAAAACTAGGTTATATTAACTAGTTAAAATTGCTTTAAATGTAAGCACAAACCTTTTATGTAATGCAAGCTTTAAAAACTAGACTGGTCTAAATGTAATTAACTGTAAGGCGTGTTATACTGGTTTAAAACTGGTCTAAGCGTAAGTGTTTACGAGTAGTGTAACATTCTAAGTAAGACTTGGAGAAACACACTAACCTAAATGTAGAAGTTTAAGAAGTGTAATCTTTGAAATGCAACTCACTAAGACCTGTACTAGTTTAAATCCAAGTCTTTAAGAATGATACTGCTTTGGACCTGAGATATTCTGGTTTAGAACTGGTCTAAATGTAAATAATTAGGAATAGTACTAGTTTAAAACTGGTTTAAACTTCTTTAAATGTAAGCATTTAAGAACGATTCTGCTTGAAAACTGGGTTATATTAGCTAGTTAAAATTGTTTTAAATGTAAGCAATTTTAGCAATTTTGTTTTTACATGTGGCAAATTGTTTTTAAATGTAAAAACTTTTCAGGTTCAGCTTCAGGAATTTAAACTTTAGGAACTTTAAATTTAACCCAGGAAAATGGTAAAATATCGTACATAATACAAAACATTTCACAACTGCTTTTTAACATGGTGGTGCAGCAGGTAGCAGTTCCACCTCACAGCTCCAGGATCCTGGGTTCGATCTTGAGCTCGGGTTACTGTCTGTGTGTAGTTTCTTATATTCGCCCGTGTCTGCGTGGGTTTCCTTTGGGTTCGCCGGTTTCCTCCCATCTCCCAGAAACATGCCAGTAAGTGGATGACTACATTAAATTACCCCTAGGTGTGAATAAGTGTGTAAATGTGTGTGCATGATGCCCTCACTGCTGAAAAAAACAACAACAACAAAAAAAACCAATAGAAACCATCACAGAAATTCTAATGGTCTCCACCACAACTACCGTTACAAACCATCAGCTAACCATTAAATCCATTACCATTATTGGTCCTTAATGGTATCCACTAGACATAACATGGCACCAATAGAAGGCAACAAATGACCAGTAGAGAAGCACAGGGACCATTACAGTTTCCATTATAACCATTAAAACCATTACAGATTCTTTGAGGGTTTCTATTGTTGATGGCCTGGAATATATGAATGAATTAATTTCGGGAATTAAAACGTTCTAATGTCTTCAGAAAACCAGTAAATATAATTATATAGTTGCAGTTGATTCTATACAGTCTCTGGTGCAGAAATATCAGTATCAGCCCATTTCTTTATTCAGGTTTAGGGGCGCTAAGTCTCCCTCTCTCTCTTTCTCGCTCTCTCACTTCTTAAGTGGATCACTTTTCTGAAAGCGCGCTTCATTAATAATGCTGATGAGAAACGTGACGACTTGTCATGTCGTCATCGCCGTTACAGCGCGCGCGTGTCTCTCCAAAGTAACTGGGCTGTTCTCACATTCCGGAGGCAGGAAAAGAGGAGGAGAGGGGAGAAAGAGAAAGCAGTCAAAAGCCCTGGGAGAGTGGTAAGGCAGTTCACTGAAGAGCAGGAACGGTGAACTGGAGGAGCAGAACGACTTCATCCGACTCGAGTGACTTTACACTGTGAGTCTGGAACGATCACAACGACTTGTTAACGATATACTAACGATTTCGTTTACTGCAAACAGATCTTTAAAATATTTACAGTGATAATATATATATATATATATATATATATATATATATATATATATATATATATATATATATATATATATATATATATATATATATATAACCAAGTCTTGCAGCTCAGTCTTTAGGAATGTAATATTGTAATGTAATATTGTAATATGTAAAAAAATTGATATTGACCCTGGTGGAAGTTAAACTTAAATACAAGTCTTTAATAACCACACTGATATAAATCTAAATGTTTACATTATGTCTAGGTATAAACGTAACTCTTTACAGTTAATACTAGTTTAAAACTGGTCTAAATGTAACAGTGTAACATGGTTAATGTAAATGTGTAGCGTTAAACCATAATGTAAGGGTATAAGATGTGCGGTCTTTGAAATGCAACTCTCTAAGATCTGTACTAGTCTAAAACCAACTCTTTAAGTTATACTGGTTTAAAACTGGTCTAAATGTAACAGCATAATATGGATTAGTGTAAATGTGTAGTGTTAAATCATAATGTAGGGGTTTAAGAAGTGTAATGTTTGAAATGCAACTCTCTAAACCCTCTACTAGTCTTAATCCAGGTCTTTAATTTATACTGGTTTAAAACTGGTCTAAATTTAGAACACTGGGCAAATGTAACTTACACCAGAGTTGTGCTGGTTTAAATGCAAGTCTTTAATAATTACACTTATCTAAATGTAACTAAGCGTAAGGCGTGTCCTGCTATAAATGTAACCCGTTGTAATTTATACTGGTTTAAAACTGGTCTAAGCGTAAGTGTTTACGAGTAGCGTAACATTCTAAGTAAGACTTGGAGAAACACACTAACCTAAATGCAGAAGTTTAAGAAGTGTAATCTTTGAAATGCAACTCACTAAGACCTGTACTAGTCTAAATCCAAGTCTTTAAGAATGATACTGCTTTAGACCTGAGATATACTGGTTTAAAACAGGTCTAAATGTAAATAATTAGGAATAGTGCTAGTTTAAAACTGGTTTAAACTTCCTTAAATGTAAGCATTTAAGAACGATTCTGCTTTAAAACTAGTCTAAATAAAGTTCTAAAGAATTACACAGCTTTTAATCTGCTCTTACTATACGTGTTTAAGAATTTAAAACTGGTCTAAACACACAAAATGCTCAAAAATGGTACTGTTTTAAGACTGGTCACTAGTTTACACTAGTTTAAATCTGCTCTAAACAGGCTCTAAAAGAATTACAATGGTTTAAAAAAAGGTCTGGATGTAAGGGTTTAAGAATTACACTGGTGTAAAACTGGTTTAACCATTAGTCTTTAATAATTATACTGGTTTAAAACTGATCTAAAAATCGGTTTTAAGGAGTCTTTTATGTTGATATTGAGCTAAACTCAAGGCTTTAATGAATGTGTGTAAGATCTGTACATATTTAAATGTACATAGAGGGCAGGAGTGTGTTCTCATGGAAAGTCTCATTAATAATTTAATAATGAGTGTGTGTGTGTGTGTGTGTGTGTGTGTGTGTGTGTGTGTGTGTGTGTGTGTGTGTGTGTGTGTGTGTGTGTGTGTGTGTGTGTGTGTGTGTGTGTGTGTGTGTGTGTAATGCAGTGCTGGCAGACTAAGTTAGCTCAGAGAAAAAGCATGCAAGTTAAATAGAGCGGTCTAAGGTTATCTGATTTATTAGCAGTCCAGGGACAGGTGAGTTCATTTCTGGAATGTCTTCTTCTTTTTTTTTTTTTTTCAGATTCCAATATTGGGGTGGGTGATAAGGATAAGTATCATGTTACGATACTAAAAGACATCTCTGTGCTATACAATATGGATAGTGTTGATGGTTGTTTAGACTGAAGAATGCATTATGGTGGACATTTGATATGTGTATAAATCCAAGCCAAATGGCAGAGGATCTGTGCTCATTAGTATTCAGAACCATTTCATCTCGTCTTTTCTTTTAGACATATGCGGTTTTTTCCACGTTAGCCAGGTGCTGAAACTTGTGATAGAACTGTTGCTGGTTCCAACTAATTTCACCATATTTCAGACATTATTTGGAATCACTAGACATTTCAGTGTTTTAGGGTTTTAGCCCATTTAAACGCATCAGCATTCTTTTTGTGTCTGGTTATTATCTCTCACTGACACCAATAAGAGAAAGTTCAACCTGCTGATTATGGGGTATGTGGCTTGCCCCTTTAAACTCCCTATAATAACACTTTAATGGACTGCTTAAGGGGAAAAGTGCTGAAAAATGTGCTGAAAATCCTCTGAGGCAGAAAGATGGAGAGATAGTTAGGTTATTAACATAGTACCTAAGGATTTAATTACATGTCTGCAGTTATGATATACAAATGACTGATTCTTCATTCATTTTCTTCTCAATTCTACATTCATGGCTGTGATGATAGTGTGACTTCACTTATAGAAACACCACGCAAACTATGTCACATATTACTCATGTGAAAAACATATTTCCATGTGTGAAATGTATGTGGTTTTCTGTAAGGGTGTTTCACCCAGGCTCTCCTGTAGGCTTGATGAAATGAAGGTGTGTAAGAGATTTAAGTGCAGTGGGTAAAGATATGTGATTTACCGTGTAATCCATTACGTTGCATTCACATTAACAAGTCACAGATCTCACTTTCTGCTTTGTGAGCGTGTACCAAATATAACTGTTATCATGAGTAGGTGTGGCCTATACATTCTTATGGAGAAAAAATAGGCTGAAAAAAGGCTGAAACTCTAAAGAGATTGTTGGTCTGTCCTTCTGGGGAAACCCTTATGTACAACAGATGTTTCCCTTTTATAAAGGGGTTTCAAGAAAAACCCTTCACAAAGCAAAGAACCCTTGGAGAACCTTTCTTCTTCTTCTTTTTCTTCTTCCTTTTAGTTAAAATATATTGTAAACCCTGGAAATAGTGGTCATGAGAGTGGGTATAATTTTGAAAGCCAAAAGCTGTTGAATATGATCTAAACCACAGGGAGGAACTGAATTTTTAAAACTAGAGATTTTGGGGAAAGTCTGTAGACATCCTGCACTGGAGAATTTTCTGGAGAATCCCGATCCAAAGTCTAAACTTCACTCCTCGCACTGCACCCAAATCACTGCTCTGTACTGCGCATTTAACAGAGGAAGTGTTGTTTGTTCTCCATTGAGTGTAAACACAGGGTTAGTGTGAGAGAACATCACTGCACGGCTAATGAACATTCTGGAAAAACCTCTTCGGTTAAACTGGATGTCAATAAACGTTTTGCGGTGTGTTGTGTTTACTGCTGAACACAGACCTGGCAGCAAGCCTATGCTTCAGAACAGACTCGAGTTAAGCTTAAAGGGACAAAGCAATAAAACTCTCGATCTGAACGATAGAGAGCGAACGCTTTTCATATGCGACACTCTGGAGCATGTCCCCCATGTTCACTTCACTGTTTAGTTGATAGAAAGTTCCAAAATCTCGGGTGAAACATGTTGCATTTGTGAATTTGATGTACGGGTCACACTCCCTGTTCAAAATTATGAAAATTGTGTTGCTAGGCAAATGGGAAATATAGCATTTACACTGAGGCTAGTAATTTAGCTAGCTAGTACATAGCTGGTTGTTCTTACAGACAATGTGAAGGTGCAGTGACAGAGAAAATGAGACAGAACAGTCTGGAAGATCAACATTTCCCTCAGAAGTGTTGGTAAATTATTAAGAAAATACTTCATACAGTTAACAATACATATTAATTACGCTTAGCATTGACTGCTAACTGAATTTCCATGAGTTCCACTATTCTGAGAAACGTCACAACTTGCTAACTGTCAGAAAATTTTGAGTAGTGAATACCTGAGACTTAATGAGACTTGTTCTGTGTGTGTGTGTGTGTGTGTGTGTGTGTGTGTGTGTGTGTGTGTGTGTGGTATTTTCTGTTCCCTCAGGTCCCAGCTGCTCTACAGTATATGTGTGTATATGATGATGGCCATGCGGTCGTCCTCCGTGTTCGTAGTGGTGTGTGTGTTGGCCATGTGTGTGTGTATGAGTGTGTGTGAGCCCATCAGTTTGCGTCTTTCTGGAGAGAAGCGTAAACACTACGAGGGCCGAGTGGAAGTGTATTACGGCGGAGCGTGGGGGACGGTGTGTGACGACGACTTCGACATCAACGCCGCACACGTAGTGTGTAGACAGCTCGGATACCTGGGTGCTGTGTCTTGGGTTCCGTCTGCTAAATACGGCAAAGGAGAAGGTGTGTGTGTATGTGTTGTTTGCAATTTTGACATTAAAAAGCATTCTAAATGCTAGAGTTTGATTCAGGGGACTTGTTGAAGGAGGCCTGGTAATGTCATTTTAAACCATTAACAGTAATCTGTATAGAAATATAAATCGGTTAACATTTTTAAATGCCCAAGACACAACTAAACATGGCCTCGAAACATCTCTACACCTTTATCTTCATCATAAATTGATATGATATTTGAATGTGCAGTTTGCCTTCATAATAGCTAGCTAATAAACTAGCCTGCACTCGTCACAGATCAACACAAGTGGGATTAAAGTCTGTTTCTGTTTTTGTGTGTTTAAAGTGTGGAGATAGTTCATCCAGTGTGACCAATGCTATTTTCACCCAGGTGCAAATAGACACTCTGTTAAAGTTATATATAAATAGGTTCATATTTGGTGTGGTGATACTGTGCCAATACTTTGTTTATATATTTAAGCACAATCTTTATCATATAACATTGTAAACTAGACAAGGACACAAAAACAGGATTAATTAAATATAAAAGATGTCTCCCTCTGTAACATCCCATGACTAAGAGTCTCCTCAGTTAGAAACCTACTGTGAGGAGAAATCACATCCCCGCTGTCTCTCTGTTCATCTGTCTGTCTGTTTCTAATTTCTGGAAAATCATTAATTATTCCATGCAGGACAAAGTGATGGACGCTGAGACAGACAGTATGTGGATAAGGAAATCTGGTGTCTTTATTGGTTTTGTCTGGTTGTCTGGAGAGGAGGTCTCTCTCTGATTGTGTTCATATGTATGTGTGTGTGTGTGTGTGTGTGTGTGTGTAGGTCCTATCTGGTTGGATAATGTACACTGTACAGGGAGGGAGGCATCGATCTCTGACTGTCACTCAAACGGGTTTGGAGTTTCAGACTGTAAACACTCGGAGGACGTCGGAGTCGTCTGTACACAAAAACGCATCCCAGGATTCAAACACATCAGCATTAGCAATAACGACGTGGAGGTGAGACATACAGTACACACACTGAGAAACATCCAGAAATGCACACATACCGACGCGTGTACAGTGGGATCCAAAAGTCTGGGACCACATTGAAAATCTGTGATTTTTTTTTTTATTTGTTTAAAACTGGAAATAAACAGAAAGTTGTAGATTTTTGAAAATTCTAAAATAAATAAATAAATAAATAAATAAAATAAAATAAAATAAAAAGGAAATGTGCAACATCTTGAACTTTTGGAGCCCACTGTATGTACACAAACAGTGTGTTTCTCACTGATATGATTATATAGCATTGTGACTTTTTCGGATATCCTCATGTTTGAAGGAAGCTGGGGTCAGAGGTCATGGCTAGCCTTTGTTAGCGCCCCCTAGTGGTAAACGGCCACAGCTTGGTCGTCAGATCATTATAACAAAGATTGTGGTTGTGCACACAAGAAGCTCATTGATTATCGCCTCACTTTCTCTTTGATATATAGTCTTTGCTTAACATTTTGTTAAAATGACACACCCAGATGATTTTGTTTTTTTTTCCTGTCAGATTTTGGAAACTTTACAGAAACTTTAGGATATATTCCTGCTTTTTTTTTCCAGTTTTTTTTTTACAATGATAGGTGACTGAAAATCACAATATTAGATAATAATTTGGTGTTAAATCACAGTTTTTAGACCATAATCTATTTATTATTAAGGCAACATTAGTAATTGTTGACATTGGAAAAGAAAGAAAGAAGACAGACACAAATAATGTGGATGGATTTACTCACTCAAAATACATACAAAAATCAGATGCAAACATGTTTTGGGTGAAGTATCTTCTTTCTCTTGAATTCTTAATTCTATCTCTTGAAATATAAAATTTAGAAAATAAGGTGCAATTGCAAAATGTCTGAAAGTATAACAGTTTTTCTTACACTGAATGTGAAAAAATGTAAATATACCATTAGAGAAGCCTAGTGTCTTTTTTAGTGTCTTTTTTTGCTATGTAGGCCTGTTTCAGTTCATGAATACACATACAGTACCACAGTTCCATTTTCGCATGTTGTTGCCATATGGCAACAATGACATTTTATCATTTACCAGAATACTCAAAATATATAAACTTGTTTAAATGACAAAAAAAATAAATGTTAACTTTTCTCAGATAGTGTTTCAGTTTTTTCCTTTAAGTAGTTTTGCCTCAATATTGAAAAATTAATCACATTTTGAGAGCCCTCAGATGATGACCTTCACCATGCCTTGTGATTGCAGCAAAGGAAGTGCAAACAGCACTTCCTGGTCATGTGACATGGCATATATATATATTTTTGTCAGAGTTAAAAAAAAAAACCCTTTTCCAGTTACATAGAAAATAGTAGTTTTGTATTATTAATATAAAAAAATGTAGATAAATTAATTGTTGCCATATGGCAACACCATGCAGTAAAGGGTTAATATATTAGAACCTTTATATAGACTCAGTGCCTCTCAGCTTCATTGTTTAGGGTTTGATCCTGAGCTCATGTTATTGTCTGTGTGGGGGATTCCTCCGGGTTCTCCGGTTTCCTCCTACCTCCTAAAAACATGCTGGTTGGTGGATTGGCTCCTCTATATTGCCACTGGGTGTGAATGAGAATGGAAGATCAACTGTAAGGTTCCTGATATAGGCTCTAGATCCGGCAAAACCCTGAGGTTACTGAAGATAAATAAATAAATGAAAGATTCACTTAAGGCAATATTAAAAATGAATAGCATTAGCAATAAAGAAAGGAAACATCCACTGGGAATAAATGTTCATCTGTGGCTTTGTTAATTGAGTTTTTTTTAAAAATGTGGCCTACCTAATGTGGCGAACAAAGCTTAACAGCAATGCTCTAATAGTTACGCTGTGAATATTAGACAAAATATTTGCCATTCATTTAAATGTGGACTGACACCAAACTTTTTTTTGATTTGGAGAAAATTGCAACCTTTGGTTCAGCACACAATTTTACACCATATTCCAATACATCCAATACATTACAGCAGCTTATTCCTCTGTGGCTTCTCTGGATAGATAATAAACTTTTTCATTAAACAGGAGGTGCAGACTGACTGGCCCGGTTCTAACCCTCGTCTCTCTGTGTAAATCTCTGTCTCTTTAATACCCTGTGGTGAGGCTGAAATTCTTTTTTATCAGCGTGTCCTCATTACTGAACTTTCCAGCCAGATTTGTACTGTTTATTGTTGTTTCTAGAAGAGCAGATATTATTTTTGTGTGTCTTTTTTCCTTATACATTCACAGCGTGAGAAAGGGCAAAGGACCACAAAAAACACACTCATCCCCTCACTGATGAATGCACACATAGTTCCCGTCTTACACCACGGACTTAAAAATGTGTATTTGCTGTTTACTTTTTTTCCCCTCCGTGATACTCTGCACGTCTGTGTGGATGTTTTTTGTGCCCATGGAAACCGAGGTGAGCTGTCTGTAATGTTCTTTTCCATCTCCGCAACCGTGGAGGCTAATGATCTTACCACAGATCTCCCTCTCGCTCACACACACACACACACACACAAACACACATGCACACACACACACACACAGCCCACAACTCTCTGTCTAATCCTTCCTCTGAAATGCTGATTCGTGGAATGGATGACGACAGTCTGAGGGAACCCCGTCTCTCCCCTGAAGGTGAATCCCTTCTTTTTACACACAGCGGAAAGACTTTATTACCCCGCGGTGATGGGCAGTTGGGGTGAGGGGGAGGTTGGATAGGGTGCGGAGCTCCTCTAGTCACGTTTCAGAAACATAAAACCTCCACACACTCACACATGGCCTCCTAATGGCTTTACCTCCCTCTGTATGTCTGCGAGGTTATAAGGTGACGTTAGACATCTGTTGTAGATGAGTAAAGTTTCCTCTCGGCACATACCATCAGTCTGAAACAGGAACAGCTACTATATGTCTAACCTGCTCCGTTATTTCCTCCTGAAATTTGTCAGACATTTTAGACAACGTTAGAGCATTCAGTTGGAAGTAAAGCAACATTACTGCTTGTAGGGTCAGATCATGGATGTTGTGTTTTCTGTGGATGTCAGATCATTAGTTTACCCCATAATGTTTTTTTAAAATTTAAATTTCAGTGGGACACACTGAGCTTAGTGGTTAGCACGTTTGTCTCGCATCTCCGGGGTTGGGGGTTCGTATCCCGTCTCCACCCTGTGTGTGCGGAGTTTGCATGTTCTCCCCGTGCTTCGGGGGTTTCTTCCGGGTACTCCGGTTTCCTCCCCCTGTCCAAACACATGCGTTGTAGGCTGATTGGCATCTCTAAATTGACTGTAGTGTGTATGCGATTGTGCCCTGTAATGGATTGGTACCCTGTCCAGGGTGTCCCCCGTCTCGTTCCCCGAGTTCCCCTGGACAGGCTCCAGGCTCCCCCATGATCCTGAGTGGGATAAGCGGTACAGAAAATGGATGGATGGATGGGACACACTGCTCATGCCACATGACCCTTTATGTAATTAAAGTGTAATACTAAATATAAGGTTCTATTTGTTCTAAGGACATGTTTCATTATTAACGTTCAAAATATTTTTAACACAAATTTTTAGCACTCCGAATTTCCCTTGTTATCGTTGTTATAGTCGTTCTGTCGCCAGCCTCCTTTTCCTTTTCCTCTTTTGAAGTTATTAATGCTGCAGCATGTCGTGTTGAAAGAGAAATCGCAGAACACTCAATACTGCATACTTTCCTGTGTCGGAAAACTCAAAGTTACAGCTTTACATCTGACTGTTACAAAGCGCTGAGACTCAACAAAACTTCACAATGTCAACGGTTACACATGACCCTGTGTAAGTCGTTACTATATAAACGGTGACGTATTAGAATGAGCGCATTAATACAGTATATACCTGCGATTTGTCACTTTTTGACTAATCAGAATCGAGATTTCAACTGCACTACACTACAGCTTGAAGTTTATACTGTTTTGAAACGGTACTTACCTGCCTAATAATCTGATATAGACATTTCGGTAACACTTTACAATAACAGTACATGAATAATCATGCACTAATTCCTGAATTAATACTTACTTAAATATGAACTAATGATAAGTTAAGGCATGTACTAATCACAAACTAATTCGATCATTGGATGGCGTTGAGATGAAATTATTGGTGTTTATTATTAGTGCGTCTTTCTACGTTCGATAAGGAGGATCAGTGTAAATTATGAAAGTAATCCAGCGCCATCCAATGATGTTTGTGTACGCAGCTGCATATGGCAAATTATATAAACTATTTGAAATGATGCACATTTCATTCGTATTCTTTTACAGAGCATGATTGATTTAGTTTACCCCTGCGTGTTAAATAATACATTAACTAACAAACATGTACTAACATGTACTTAAGGTGGTCGTTATTCACTCATGCATTCATAAGACTCACGTCATAGTTAAGGTTAGCTCTTCATTAGTTCATGATCAGTACATGCCTTAAATCATCATTAGTTCATACTTAGGTAAGTATTAATTCGAGAATTAGTGCATGATTATTCATGTACTGTTATTGTAAAGTGTTACTGACGTTGCTGACTATTTTCTACTGGTCTTCCATGCACATGAATGAAATTACCTGAGAGAAAGTTACAGTTACGCAAAGTTTAATTTAAAAAAGGAGACTCACCTGACTCACCATCCAACTTAAGGTCATCTGGTGTGTCTACAGATTCTCATCTCTGTGTGTTTTTCTCATTGATGGGTAATTTACTGTCAGAAGCAAATAGTGTTTCAGCATACTTCACTTCTTCCTCCCTCCTTAATGGACAAATAGTCGCTTTCTTACACCACTGACTCAAACGTCTGCTGAACACTTCCACAAATATTACCCCGTTACACCCAAGCGTCATAATACCCTTTCCGTCCCCTACATACACACAAACTCTTTTATTCCTGTGTGTTTATGGCCCTTATTTGTATTTCCGTCTCCCGGGTGCTGCTAATGTTGTGTGAACCATTCAGACGACGTGTGTGTGTGCAGAAAAGTGTGTCTGAGGTCAGGGTTTTTTTTTTTAACAGCCAGTCAGTATACAAACACAGAAACTTGCTACGTTATCATTTATTCCAAACACTCGTCCCATTTCTCTTTATCACATCTATCCGTCATTTCCATCCAGGGTTTTATTCTGCACAAAGACAACATTCGCATAAAACCGATGGTTACATGGCTGTCTGAGATTTTGGCCACGTCTATGAAAATATCACCAGTTCATAACCTGATGATGCCACAGCTGTCTGCAACTGGGGGTTTAAGAGCGTGTAAATGTCCTGCTCTGAGGGTGGCATCAGAATGCCATAGCTAATCACAAACATCTGTACGTTTATGTATATAGAACCGGGCAGTTATCGTTCTCCTTTTATGTTGCAATGTGATAAGATACAGCAGCTTCACGTGTCTCATAGGCAGCAGGTATTAGTCTTTACCTTTCCAGAACTTTAAAATGGCTTTAAATCCTATTTGTGTTCAGTTATAGAACTACTGAGCCTGTAAACAGTCCAGGTCAAAATTCGTCAACATCAGAGAAAGAAAGACAAGCAAATCTGAAATAAACATGAGAAAGGAAAAGGAAGAGGAGAGGAAGAGGAAGGAAAAGGGAGAGAAAGAAGGGAAAAAAATGAAGAACGGGAAGAGAAACAAAAAGGAAGAGGAGCAAAATAGGAAGGGAAAGGAAGAGGAGGAAAAGGAAAAGTATTACAAATTAAGGAATAAAGAAAGGAAGGGAAGAAAAGGAAGAGTAGAGATAAAAGGAAGGAAGAAAGGAAAAAGAAGAGGAGAGGAACAGGAAGGAAGAGAATAGAAACAAGAAGGAAATGCAAATGAGAGGAACAAGAAGTAAAAGTGAAGAGGAGTGAAGCAAGAAGGAAAGAAGAGGAAGAGTAGAGATAGGAAAGAAGGAAAAGGAAGATGTGAGAAACAGGGAGTAAGGAAAGGAAGTGGAGAGAAACATGAAGGAAGGAAGGAAGGAAGAGGAGAGAAAATGGAAGGAAACTGAAAGAAAGAAAGAAAGAAAGAAAGAAAGAAAGAAAGAAAGAAAGAAAAGACAGTGTGTAATTATAATGTGCTTATAATTATAATTAGAATTAATCTGAAATTGTTTCTAAAACAAGGCAAAAGGCCAGAACAGTTAGAAGGAAATGTAGCAAAATAAATGGCAAAGTGAGAGTTTCGTTCCCATTTCCCTAATCATGTTTAATCATACACCATATTGCCAAAAGTATCTGCACACCTGACCATATGTGCTTTGTGAACATCCTATTCCAGATTTATTCCCCCTTTGCTGTTATAATAACCTCCACTCTTCTGGGAAGGCTTTCCATTAGATTTTGGAGCGTGGCTGTGGGGATTTGTGATCATTCAGATACAAGAGCATTAGTGAAGTCAGTCACTGGTGTTGGGTGAGGAGGCCTGGGGTGCAGTCGGTGTTCCAGTTCATCCCAAAGGTGTTCAGTGGGGTTGATGTCAGGGTTCTGTGCAGTTCTTCCACTCCAACCTTGGCTTCATGGAACTCACTTTGTGCACTGGGACATTGTCATGCTGGAACATGTTTGGGCCTCTTAGTTCCAGCGAAGGGAAATTGTAATGCTACAGCATACAAAGACATTCTATACAATCGTGTGCTTTCAATTTTGTGGAAACAGTTTGTGGTAGAACCACATATAGGTGTGATGATCCGGTGTCCACAAACTTTTGGCCATATGGTGTATCTAAATATCACAATACTAGGATGTCGTGGCTCGGGCTACGTTTAAGGCTTTGGACTCCCCATCTGAAGGTTGTACGTCACTGCTGAACCCTTGACCGAGCCTCATAACCCTCATCTTCTTAACTGTAAATTGTCTGCCAAATGAATAAATGTAAATAATATCCATGAATATGCAGTAGCTACCCTGAGTTACATATTATTACATACAGTGTGACTACCAACCATATTGTACCAATGATGTTCATGTTGAAAAAGGTCAAATATTGAATCAGCACATATCTATAGCAGATTGGTTCAGCTTCTGTGAGCAGTAAAACATGAGGTTGAGGTGTGTTTGTGTGTGTGTGTGTGTGTGTGTGTGTGTGTGTGTGTGTGTGTCTCTGACTGGAAGCAGCAATACAGGACTCTATTGATGTGATGAATGAATGTTCTTCTGTGGCTGAGCTAACACCATTAGTGCACACAGCTCACATCCTGTAAATTCCACAAATCACACTTGTTTCTTTAAATCTGCTATGAGATATTTTTTAGATGTGTAAATTAACGAAAGTTCTTACATAGTTCGGATTCCTAAAGGCGCAGAATCTTTTGCTGTTGACAAGTCCACTTTAAACAACATCCTATCATCCATCAGTAGTAGTCGCTGCTGTTGTGGTGTTATATGGTGTTTAATGTTGTCCTGTTGTGTGTATATAAGTATTTATACAACATGCTTTAGTCTTGAGAGTGGTTTTATTGCTTCCTGAAGCTATTGTGTCCATCCAGCTTGAGTTCTTCCGTGTTGAAAGTCTTGAACATTTTACTCCTTGTGCTTTAGTGCTGTTGTAAAGTCAGTGAAATTGCTGTACGCATTTCTTCACCTTGGAGAGCTGGTAGTATTTGTTGTGTTGTGTTTAGAACAATTTATTTTAATCACATTCACATTACAGGTTCATGTCAGTTAATCACCCACTTAAAAAAAGCAAAAAAAACAGCCTCAACCCTTGTAATGCTCTTAAAACCTTCTTTAAACTAACCCTAGCCCATTTAAATGATCGCCAACTCCATTTAAAACACAATCATTTATTTTTTAAACTAAACTTAATACCCTTTTTAAAAAAATGAGGCCCAGTTCATTTTTTTAAACCAACCCAAACTCTTTACCTGAGAGCATGACATTAAAAGTTTGAAGAAACATTAAAACGAGACTAGACAAGCCTGGTTTTTGCCGCGGTGTGCTGATCAAATATCGGAAATTTAAGAAGTCTCTGTTCGAGCATACACAAGCGCAACCTGGAAGAGAAATGACATGTCCAGTCCTCGCCATCTCAACACGTATTGTATGAGAGAAAATAAAGATGTCAAACCCGTTTTAAAAATGAGACGTGTACACACAGATACCAACACTCCACATTCTACAGCAGCAGAGATGTTCACCCATATCCAACAAATCTCCTTGGCTAGATATTCATCTCCATTTTACACAATCTGGCATCCAATTAATGGACTGCTTGAGATCAAGAAATACTAGACTATCCTAGGACAGGAATAATCCTGGTGGAAAAAAAGAAGAAAATATTGCAAGAACGGTGTTTAATATTAATTGTCTCTAGTTTATTGATGTATTGCTAGTCCACATTTTAGTGCATGTCAGAAATGGGGATCAATCAGCTTGGTCAGTCAGAGAGTGAACCAGCCTCTTTTATGGCAGATCTCTGAAAAACAGACCATTTACATTTATGGCATTTGGCAGACACCCTTATCCAGAGCGACTTACTTTTATTTCATTTATACAACTGAGCAGGTGAGGGCCTTGCTCAAGGGCCCACAGTGGCAGCGCTGGGGTTTGAATTCACGGCTTTCTGATCAGTAGTCCAACATCTTAACCACTGAGCTACCATTGCCCAATTCAACTAAGAACAATATGATAGAGTAGACACGAATGTGGCACATTTAATTGTAACCTTTGGCAATACGATCGCCAAAACCTGATTCTAAGTCATCCAATTGGGGTGCACATATTTTATAAAAGTATTGTTCTAAGAATGTGCCAGAAAATTAAAAATATTCTTTAATATTCTTTAATTTCTGTAGCTCTACTGGGTCGACCTAGTATCACTGAGAGCTGGTCTAGTTCCAAAATTATATAAAGATGCTTTTAATTTCACAACCAATAGTAAGCCCTTTATAATGTGAACTCACTAATGTTCAATTTGATCATGAGCCCCATTTCAAAACTACCCTTAATCCCTTATTAAAACTATCCCTTCTTCTAACCCTTTTTCTAACTTCTCTCAGATCTTCTCATTGCATTATAATATTTCTTTAATAAATGAAATAATTTCATAAAAACCTATAATGAATGATTTCCCATCCTGTTTGAGCAAGCATAATAATTTGTCTGACACACCGTAGAGAAAGACGCATGATGTCAGTGAGAGGAATGTGCATCGCTTTTCCATGAATACACTGTGGTAGAGAAACTTGTGTAGTGAATCATCACCTCACATACACAAACACATCATTGTGAGTTATTATAATGTACTACTGTAACTACACTTACCACTTGCCTAACCCTAACCTTAAAATACTTTGGCTCTTTTAGTTTTTCCAAATAAATAATACAAATATTCACACAGTCTACCAATTGGCATGTATTATTATCAGTATGGGTAAAGGATAAAAACACACACACACACACACACACACACACACACACACACACACACACACACACACACACACACACACACACACACACACACACACACACACACGGGATGGGCGAGAAATGACTGGACTGAATTCTGTTCTGATGACTTTAAGCGCATTTTTCGGAAGGTGTAACTCGTTGAAACATGTAACTCATCTGAATAAGAATTTTCACTGGTTTGGGTTGGTTCTGACTTGCTTTTTTTGTTGTTGTTGTTGAAACTGACTGCATGTCCCTCGAAAGTCAAAGTCTTTTATTAATTTTTTTGCAAAGTATTTCAAGGATATATACTTGGAAATGCTTGTGGTGAGGCTCAGGTAAATTACTAACATGTGACATGATAAAGCACAGAATATACAAAAAACAAGAGGAATAAAAGCAAGAAATATTAACTCATATGAACAAATACAGTGGTGCTTGAAAGTTTGTGAATTTTCTATATATCTGCATAAATATGACATAACATCATCAGATTTTCACACAAGTCCTAAAATCAGACAAAGAGAACCCAATTAAACAAATGAGACAAAAATATTAAGCAAGCAGTTCATGTGAGGAAACCCACCAACATCCCACAGATGAAGCTGTTCTGTACTGAGGAATGGGCTAAAATTCCTCCAAACCAACATGCAGGACTGGTTAACGGTTATGGGAAATGTTTAGTTGAAGTTATTACTGCACAAAGGGGTCACACCAGATACTGAAAGCAAAGGTACTTTTGCCACTCACAGATTTGTAATACTGGATCATTTTCCTCAATAAATAAATGACCAAGCATTATATTTTTGTCTCATTTGTTAAATTGGGTTCTCTCTGTCAACTTTTAGGACTTCTGATGATGTTTTAGGTCATATTTGTGCAGAAATATTGAAAATTCTAAAGGGTTCACAAACTTTCAAGCACCACAATGGTTAGAATACAATGGATAGAAATTAAGTACAATATTTATTACAAAAATTGTCACAGGAAGTAAGGAGGTGTGGAGTAAAGTGTTAGGGTTATAGTAACTGTTGTAGTGCAAAAAAAAAAAAAAAAGAAGAAGTAGGAGCGAGTTACAGTACTGTGTTAAAGTGAGTATAAAGTGACAATAGATGTACAATACACATATAAAGTTACTCCGTGACAAACTGATATTGGGAATGGACTAGTGGCTATTTTTACCCTGATAGCCTGCAGGAAAAAACTGTGATTGTGAACTGTGATTTGATCAGTAGAGCAAACAAATCAAAACATCAAATGTCAACCTCATATTTCATCTGTTAACTTAAATAAACTGGAGATATAAACCATCTTAAAATTCCTGAGGAAATACTTTGGAAATCTGACTCCGCTTCTATGAAGGGTGTGTGCTAAAACAGCTAAGTTGGTGGTCCCTTTTGTTAAGCTGGACACCTGATACCATGAACACTGACCTATAGGCTGAAATCACCCACACAAGATTGAAATACATTCAAAAATCTTTTTGTAATCATTACAAAAGCTAAATAACTATTCACTAAAACTAGTTAGCTTCCATAATAAGCAAGCTAGCTAGAGTTGCAACAATGTTAGCTAAAAATAAACAGCTAACTGACTAGCTAATATCTAACAAACATTAGTTGTTCAATAATGCTAGCTTGATAGTTTGTCACTCATTCACTGTGAAATAAAGTATTAGAAAGAAAAAGATGAGCTGTTATTGGTATTGCACTAGTACTAGCACTTCTGCTAAACATTATCTACATACCAACACAAGCTAGCTAAACACTGTAACCTAGATAGGACCTCAAAGGTCTTTTTGTGAGGAGGGCGTCACAGGGGACCACTGCATTATTTCTTGGTCTGCATTCCCTTTGGCATTCTGTCACACTGAAACAGAGATGCTGAATGTGTGTGGCTTCTAAATTTGACGTCTAAAGGGTAAAGTTCACATTCCTGGAGCGAGAAACTCGATACGCTCTGCATTTCCTGCACAATAGGAGCTGGTTTTGGGGAAGCTGCGTATCGGTTTAGAGGTATAAGTTCACGTTTGCTAACGTTTTTTGTACTGTTGAACATTACTGTTGAACATGTACTGTGAATGTGTTGGCTCTTTGAGCGGTTTTTATGAAGAACAAAGACAAGACAAATAATTACAACTCTTATTGAAAATGTATCAGTATCCTGTAGGACTAATGCAGTTACATTACAAGTGGTGCGGCTCGGGACAAAAAGCTTTTAGGAGAAAAAAAAAACACCATCTGATTTGTTTGCTATAGTGTAATAATTTTTTGTTTCACATGAATGGTGAGATGTTTGTGTGACTATCACCAGCATGAGCATGAGGGTCTGACTGCACTGCTGCTTATTGTGATGTACATCATGTGGTGTACTCAGGGAAGTGAACTAGTTGTACTGGCAGGGAAAAAATGAACAAGATGGGAGGGTTAGGTCTGGAAAGTGGAAATCAATTTTGAAAGGCTACAACCGCTTTGGGGCAGATATTTGAATCATGAGTTACAGTACTAAAAACAGCATTGATGAATATATTAACCAGTGCCTAGCAGCTAAGATTGGTTTATTTTGGTGGAGATTCCCAATGGTTGTATAAGATATGTATGTAATACATTCTGGCTAATATACAATGGTGCTTGAAACTTTGTGAACCCTTTAAAATTTTCCATATATCTGCATAAAAATGACCTAAAACATCATCCGATTTTCTAAAAGTCCTAAAAGTAGCTCAAGAGAACCCAATTAAACAAATGAGACAAAATATTATACTTGGTCATTTATTTATTGCGGAAAATGATCCAATATTACATATCTGTGATTGGTAAAAGTATGTAAGACTCTAAGTCAGGTGTTTTCAATCAGTGGGATGACAGTCAGGTGTGAGTGAGCGCCCTGTTTTATTTAAAGAACAGGGCTCTATCAAAGTCTGATCTTCACAGCACATGAAGTGTATCATCGCATGAACAAAGGAGATTTTTAAGGACCTCAGAAAAAGAGTTGTTGATGCTCAACACGCTGGAAAAGGTTACAAAACCATCTATAAAGAGTTTGGACTCCACCAATCCACAGTCAGACAGATTGTGTACAAGACCATTGTTACCCTCCCCAGGAGTGAGATCCAACAAAGATCACTCCAAGAGCAAGAGGTGTAATACATCTCTTGGTCCACAAGGTCACCAAGGAACCCAGTGTAACTTCTTAGCAACTAAAGGCCTCTCTCACAATGGCTAATGTTAGTGTTCATGAGTCCACCATCAGGAGAATACTGAACAACAATGGTGTGTATGGCAGGGTTGCAAGGAGAAAGTCACTGGTCTCCAAAAAGAACATTGCTGCCCCTCTGTAGTTTGCTAAAGATCATATGGACAAACCAGAAGGCTATTGGAAAAATGTTTTGTAGATGGATGAGTCCAAAATAGAACTTGAGAAGAATGAGAAGCGTTATGTTTGGAGAAAGGAAAACACTGCTTTCCAGCATATGAACCTTATCCCATCTGTGAAACATGGTAGTGGTAGTATCATGGTTTGGGCCTGTTTTGTTGCATCTGGGCCAGGACGACTTGCCATCATTAATGGAACAATGAATTCTGAATTATACCAGCGAATTCTAAAGGAAAATATCAGGACATGTGTCCATGAACTGAATCTCAAGGGAAAGTGGGTCCTGCAGCAAGACAATGACCCTAAGCACACAAGTCGTTCTAACAAAGAATAGTTAAAGAAGAATAAAGTTAATGTTTTGGAATGACCAAGTCAGAGTCCTGACCTTAATCCAATAGAAATGTTGTGGAAGGACCCGAAGCAAGCAGTTCATGTGAGGAAACCCACCAACATCCCAGAGTTGAAGCTGTTTTGTACTGAGGAATGGGCTAAAGTTCCTCTGAGCCGATGTGCAGGACTGATCAACAGTTACCCGGAAACGTTTAGTTGCGGTTATTGCTGCACAAGGGGATCACACCAGATACTGAAAGCAAAGGTTCACATACTTTTGCCACTTACAGATATGTAATACTGGATCATTTTCCTCAATAAATAAATGACAGTGTATAATATTTTTGTCTAATTTGTTTAATTGGGTTCTCCTTATCTACTTTTAGGACTTGTGTGAAAATCTAATGATGTTTTAGGTCATATTTATGCAGAAATATAAAACAAAATTCTTTCAAACATTCAACACCACTGTAGAGCCAAAGCATTGATGGAAAAAACCTCTATAACTTGATGATCTGGTGATCTCATGGCTTATTTTTATCACTGTGGAACAAAAGGAAACAAAGCAGATTTCCTGTAAGTCCTCTGAAAGATTACTAGTAAAGTTGATCAGGAGCCAAAAGAGCCAAAATTCACCACAATTATAACTGTTGCAATTTCCTACGTGGCCACAAGGGTGGCCACAAGGTTTTTTTTTAACACTGAGGGTGGTGGTGATGGTGGTGGAGGTGGTGGGAGCGTAAACATCTGCCGTTTTCCTCTTAAACCACAAAATACTGGGTTTAGATGATTTACTATTTAAAGTCTAGAAAATGCCACTTTTCATTTCAATTTGGGAATCTTATGCTTGATTTACTTCAAAGTAGAAGACGCCTTTATTTGTCACATATACATTATAGCACAGTGAAATTCTTTTTTTTGCATATCCCAGCTTGTTAGGAAGCTGGGGTCAGAGCGCAGGGTCAGCCATGATATGGCGGCCTGGAGCAGAGAGAGGGTTAAGGGCCTTGCTCAGGGGCCCTACAGTCGCAGCTTGGCAGTGCTGGGGGTTGAACCCCCAACCTTCTGATCAGTAACCCAAGTTTGAGCTAAAATTGGGCGGAAAAATAGATGCCTACGCGAATGCTTTGTCTTTTTTTTGCTTTGTCCTAGCACAAAAAGCTCAGGAACTACCACTTAGCTAGCCAGCTAACATTAGTGATAGGAGTGATAGCTTTAACATTTGTGATGTACACTACAGTATATGGCCACAAGGAAAGTAGACACCTCAACATCCCATTCCAGATTCCAGATAGCTATTATAATCTTCCACTCTCCTCTGGGGAGGATTTTCCCACTAGATTTTGGAGCGTGGCTGTGGGGATTTGTGTTCAGTCAGTCACAAGAGATTTAATGAGGTCAGACACTGATATTTGAAAAGGAGGCCTGGGGCACAATCGGCATTCCATTTCATCCCAAAGGTGTTCACTGTGGTTGAAGTCAGGGCTCTGTGCAGCTAAGTTTTTCCACACGAGCCTTGACATCCCATGGAATTGTAATGCTTTAGCATACGAAGACATTCTATACAATTGTGTGCTTCAAACTTTGGTCAGGTGTCTACAGACTTTTTACCTTCTCAAATCTAAGTGAACTGTATGGGCAATGTTAGATCTAATCAAGTAGTGTGTCTGTATGTTGATTGATTTAAAGCAAATACTACTCTAATCTCATTTATAAGAAGATAGACGCTACTTTATTTCCTGTTGACGGTGTGAGCAGCCATGTTAATATGATGTCATTTGCTGAACTCGAGGTTGAGGATCCTTTCTCGACTTTACAAGAAGGAATTTCAATTTAAAGGGATGTTTTATTTGGCTTTTCCTAGTCTAACACTGGAAATTCCCATAGTGTGAAAGGTGAGTGAGATAGAGAGTGTCTTAGCAGAGAGACTGGTTTCAGACTGATACGTTAGAAATGGAAAACGAACACTTCATAGATAGGAACCAGGTTTCCGTTTAAAACTCTGACCTGTCCTGTGTGTCTTGATGTGTTTCCAGCCCTCCTCATATCACTCAGCTGCTCTCGGATTTTCTTCAGCGAGACAAACAGAAGGAGAGCCAGAAAGAAAGGAAGAGAGGAAGGCTGAGATGTCATGATTATAGAGATTTTGCAATAGCAGCTTTTTCTGATACAGAAATCCCACACTCTCCCTCAACATCTGCGGTCTCACACACACACTCATGTACTCTCTGATCCAAGCAGCCAACAGTGTAGCAGAAACAATATGTGTTCATGTGTACATGTATAATGACAATAATATTGGATTGAATTGTGTGTGAGACAGAGAGAGTGATAGAGAGAGAGCGATAGAGTTATAGAGAGAAGAGAAAGAGAGATGGAGAGACACAGAGAGAAACAAAAAGGGAAAAGGCAGATATCACCTTCATATGCACTATCAGCGCATCAACTATGGATCTTGCTGGTTTAATGATGATGATGATGATGATGATGATGGTGATGATGAAGGTGTTATTGAGCCAAATGATATCTTTTGTGGTGTGATGATTTAGACATGCTAGACTAGACTTGTTTGTAGTTCCACTGCGAAACACAAGAGGTATTTTAAGAGTATCTTGGATGATTGTCTACATTTGGAGAAAGGACATCCCGTCTTGTCTTGAAGGGAACGGGACATTTCACAAGCATACTCCAAGAGGATGAATCATAAGTGGTTAAGTCCGCCTCCACATCCCAAAAACACTTCTCACAATGGTTCCCCAACCAGATGTTGCACAAATGTTAAGCTAATTTCCACAACAGCGTATGTGAACAATTTCCATCAGCAACTGTTCTGTTGAAGAGGAGTGATATCATCAAAGATAATCACACACAGTTATAGAGAGACTAGAACATACACCTACAATGTTATCACCTAATTAGAAAATAGTCTGTTTCCATCCACCTTTATCACAATTTTCTCATACACACCACAACTTTTATATCTCAGGCACACATTCACTCACTCACAAGAGTGACAAACTGCATACTACCATATGTAGAACGTGTCTCTTTAAATCTAAGTCACTTGTCTAGTTCTTCTTAGCTAGTTAAGGGCTGAAATATATTCCCTCCATGTCATTAACACACCCACTGTGTTGTTACCCAATCTGCACTCTTTTGTTTTTACCTGATCTGCACCCTCTGTGTTGTTATCCAATCTATAGCACCTTGTGTTATTACCCAATCTTCACTCCCTTGTCTTGTCCCCAATCTACACCCCCTGTGTTGTTACCTGATGTGCACCCTTTTGCTGTTTCCTGAAATGTACCCCTGTGCTGTTATCCAGTCCGCAGCCCCTGATCTGTATCACTCCCCAATCTGTGCCCCACTGTGTTGTTACCGGATCTACACACCCTTGTGTCAGTTCTTGATCAGAACCTGTATTGTTGATTGAACTACACCCCCTTTTTGTCTACCCGATCTGCATCCTGTGCTCTTACCCAATCTACACTCTGCATCATTACTCAAATCTGCACCATGTCCTTACCTGATCTGTGCCCCATCCTGAGTTGTTACGTGATCGGCACCCTTGTCTTGTTATCCAACCTATGTCCCCTTTTTCATTTCCCAATCTGCATCATTTATTTATTTATTTATTAATCTGATTTGTATCTTTTGCCTTGCCATTGTATCTACATCCTGCATCTGCATCCTTTGTCTTGTTACCTGATTGTCCCTGGTGTTGCTACCTGATCTGGGTCTCCTATGCTGTTACGCTATCTGTGTCCACTGTCTTATTAACTAATCTGGATTTCCTGTCTTGAGACCATATCTGCACCTCTTCTAAATGCATATAAATTCACATCTTTACTGCCAACTGTTGTTCAAACTGCTTCATTATCTGTTGTGGTAGTTCTGGTTTGAATGTTGTTTGTGTGTCACCCCAACAACAATCCTACAGGATACACTCCCATGCTTCACTAATCACTGTTTGCTTGACCCATAGCACTATAGATGCACACAACTCATAGTTGAGTTTTTGGAGTTCTGCACACCAGCTGTCATGCTTACCCATAAACCTGTGTTTTTAAACCTGGCATCTTAATGTGCTCCTTTCCAGAAATACAAATCAGTCCAGATTTTCTCAGCCACAGATCCTGTTCCATTCACAGATCCTGTTCCACTCACTATGATGACTGGCTACGTGATGTGGAATGGGCAGTCAGAGGTCAAAGGTCATTTGAAACCAGAGTGCTTTAGGAACATCTGACCTGTTGACCTCTGACTTGAGACTGAAGCAGAAACAATATGTGCTTTCTCTCAGACACACACACGGCATCGTGAAATTAAGCAGCAGTGTGTGTTTACCTAACACTGACTCAGTCAAGAACACAATGGCATCTGGCGGTAGGCTTGTTAGGTTTGGTAGGATGGCGTGATCCTGCAGTGTGTGTATGTGTGTGTGTTTACTGATGTTTCTCATGTGGGCGTTTCTCCCAAAAGGGCAACTAACACGGGAATAAACATACCAGATTCCAGCTCTCCCTCTGACTCACGTACTATATCTCCTCTCTCCCCCTCTTTCTCTCCCACTCTTTCTCTCCCCCTCTTTCTCTCTCTCTCTCTATCATAAAATCATGAACACAAGCAGTACAACACAAATTAATTTTTTAAAAGCTCTACCGACTCGATCTCTGCACATGTCTGACCGACGTGATCCGGGAGACAGGATGTGAATAAGACTGGGGGGGATTTGCTGCATCGTTGGCACGGTAACCGTTCACACACACACACACACACACACACACACACACACACACTCTCTCTCTCTCTCTCTCTCTCTCTCTCTCTCTCTCTCTCTCTCTCTCTCTCTCTCTCTCTCTCTCTCTCTCTCTCTCTCTCTCTCTCTCTCTCCTTTCCGCCTTATGTAGGAACATTAGTGCTAAATATTGTGGGTCTGGAAGTGTGAGAGAAGTGGGTTTAGCAACACAGCAGTGGAGGAATGTCTGCACTAAAAAAAAAAACCTCCCCACACACACACACACTCACACACACACACACCATGTCCAGTTGTACAGGTCTCTGATTATTCACACACAGACAGAAAAAGAAGTGAGTTTTCTCCAGCAGGACCTAATCATACTTCAATATACTTTATTCTAGCTTTTCTAATGAGTGATTTATTTATCATTTAAGAATAGTTAATGCAATCTTGTGATGTCTGCTGCAGTTTAAGTTCTTCTTATTGTCGGCTTTTTTAGTTCAAAAGGCAGATCAATGGTGAAACAGGTTCAGCGTCTCGCTATTTTTACTCTAAACAGACGGAAAAACCTGAGAGCGATCAAACACAGGTGTTACTCTGAGTAGGCACGACTCAAATATGTGTGGTTTTTATACAGAGGTCACATTGTGTGTTAAAGCCACACAGAACATCAAGTGTTTCTGTAGTACTTAGCAATGTTCGGTCTCACCGACCCAGGCCACAGCTGTAAATCCTCATTTTAGAAATTCTCTTTATCTAAAAGGAGATAATGGCGAAATGGAGCCTCGTGTTCACGGCTCCTTGTATGATTCCTCTCGTCTTGAAGATTTAGTAGTTTAGTAGATTTAGTAGCAGTGTGTTTTTTTCCCCCTGCTATAACATAATTCTAAACCGTCCTCTAGTGTAGATAGCTAGCTAGCCTACATTGCCCGTTTCGTGTGACTAGATCTATATTGAATTTGATGAGCAGTCTGTCATTATGGTGGTTACTGTTTATAACAGTTTAGATCAGAGGTGTCCAATCTTATCCAGAAAGGGCCGGTGTGGGTGCAAGTTTTCATTCCAAACAAGCAGAAGCCACACCTGAGTCTACTGAAAGCCGAGATCAACTGATTAAACTGGTGGAATCGGGTGCTTGATCGGAATGAAAACCTGCACCCACACCGGCCCTTTGCAGATAAGACTGGACACCCCTGGTTTAGATAAATCTTACGAACTAGATGCCCAATTTAGTGAGGTATGGCTGATAAAAGCAAATAACTATTAATTTATTTTCCAAATGATGGTAGATGGTTTTAATTGTGCAAGTTTAAAGGCTTTACTAAAGCATGTACCCTTTCCAGGAAAGAATAAGATATTACATACAGAAGATACTTTGACATCATTTTGATGCTGAAACTAACAGAACTCATTTTAATCATATACTGAAGTTGTGAGCTACTTATAAGCCCCCAGGAGAAAAAAATATTGCATGAAGTATATGCATGTACATAATTGATCATGCTTTCCCTCGCCTTAATAACAGCACCCATTCTGTCAGGTAAGGATTTCTCCAGAGTCTTATGAGTGCCTGTTAGCCCACTTCCACTGACTGGGTGCAGTTCAGCTACAGTTCAAGGTGCCTATTTCAGTGGTTCACCTGCTGTCCCAAATATTCTCACAAGTTCTATGAGATTAAGATCTGGTGATTTTGCAGGTCAAATATTTCCATTGTTCCATGAGGCTTGTCAAACAAGTTATACACACATTTGGCCCTGTGCACCATAGAGTTGTTATCCTGGAACATGGGTGCACCACCGTTGTGTTCTGCTTGAACATGAAGCACAAAAGACAACCTCAGATTCTGGCCAACAAAAGATAGTCCACTTTTATGGCAAGTTAACTTGTGTCCAGGAGACATCCTTTTGGTATTGTATAATAAGGCACAGCTATTGGTGAGTGTAGGGGGCGGCTTAGTAACACATAAACTGAAGGGTTCTGTTTCCACATTGGGTGGAGTGATAGCGCAGTGGGTACCATTGCTGCCTCACAGCTCCAGCGTCCCCGAATCCATCCTGCGCTTGGGTTACTGTCTATGTGGAGTTTTTGTGCATGTTCTCACCATGTTCAAGTAGGTTTCCTCTGAGTTCTTTGGTTTTCTCAAAAAAAAAACCATGCCAGTAGGTGGATTGGCGACTCTAGGTGTGAATGTTCCAATTTCACCATGACCCAGACCAGGATAAACTGGTTACTGAAGATGAATGACTGAAGGTTTCCATGTTGGCTTCCTGGGTTCTCCCAACTCATAAATCCCAGTTTAACAACTGCTGAGAAGAGAACCCTGTGGTGTCGGTATAGGGCATCATTAATCAATTCTGATTTCTTGATTAAAGCCATAGAATCTTGCCTTTTGGTTCATTTAGTACCACCCATTAGATATTTAGTTCTCCTCTTGTTTCTTGTAAAATACTTTATTTTTAAAAAAAAACTTGTTTAAAATCTTAAAGGGGGAGTTCACTTTTTTCACATTTGACCCTTTCTAAGCACTTCTAGACACCTCAGGCAGTTTTTATATCAATTGGTTAAATAATTTGTTAAAACTAGTTAACTCCCAGCCTTTGCATGCTCGAATCATACGAATGTATTCATCCACTGTGTCGAGGCACTTCCTGGACATGAGTTCCTGCCTGTGTAGCTACTGTACCCAAAACAAAATCGCCATTCGGGTGCGTTCCGCTAATGCAGTTACCTTTTCTGAAACCAATCAAATACTGTCCCGTCTCCAGCCCCCCCAAATACGAAACACAAAGAAGAGAATAGATGGAATCACGATGGGAATACATTGACCATCACAAAGAAAAATAGTTTTTTTATGTCTTTAAAAATTATGTTTTGAGGAAATTGCTAAATCTAAACATGAGATAAATAACATGAGAGTTCAAACAATAGCAAAGTCTAAATGCTTACTTCCTGAACACCATCTCTATATTAGAATTATGCTGATACAATATGTTAATTAGAGAGTGCAAATAGAGTATGGAAAATGTTGGGCATATCATTTTTACTGTTTCATGTCTTTGCTGTGGAAAATAAAAGGTTAACACCAGCAGCCTTTCTGGTTTACTGCAAAAATTCCTTGCCAAACCACACAGAGCGGCTGGTGGTAGAGCTCTTTCCTTCATCCTCTTTCCTCCGTCTTTTGATATTTACATAAAGTTTTGCTAGTTTGCGTCTAGCGATGGAGGTTTTCACATTCTTGGCATTCCACAGAGTCTGGGTTTGATTTAGACCTCCATCACCTATTCATATCACCAGTTTGGTTAGTTGCAAACCTTCCGTTTATCCAAATTGAGCTACATTCAGGACCAAAAGAGGTCTGAGCGAAGAACCACAGACTGTTTTTCATCAGTTATTGAATGGGCTGTCTGATTTGCCTGATTTTTATAAAAATAACTGTTCATGTTCATTAACTGAGCCGAATGCATAAA
This sequence comes from Cranoglanis bouderius, assembly GCA_023630585.1. Classification (NCBI taxonomy): domain Eukaryota; kingdom Metazoa; phylum Chordata; class Actinopteri; order Siluriformes; family Cranoglanididae; genus Cranoglanis; species Cranoglanis bouderius. The sequence goes on from CM042550.1 coordinate 13,172,641, forward strand.
GTTTCATTCATTGTTTCATTTCATCCAAATGGAACATTTATTCTCTCTCTCTCTCTCTCTCTCTCTCTCTCAGACTCTGGATGTGCGCGTAGAGGACGTGCGCATCAGAGCCACCTATTCCCAGCGTAAGCGTATTCCAATCACAGAGGGCTTTGTGGAAGTGAAGGATGAGGGGAAATGGAGGCAGATCTGCGATGAGAGCTGGACTCCACAAAACAGCCGTGTAGTGTGTGGCATGTACGGCTTCCCTGGAGTGAAAGGCTTCAACATTAAAGCCTACAAGTAAGTCTACAACAAGTGAGGTCAAGTCTTAAGGATGTGCTATGGGCAGGTGATCAAGAGTTTGAATCCTGGCAATGCCACGCACAGCGACCTTGAGTCCAAGAGAGAAAAAGCAGCCCTGCTTTCTGGGTAGGAAGGATGGCATTATTCTCTCCTTTTGATCAGATTGTCATGAGCCAATTGACACGAAGAACCTGTGGGCTCATGAATACAGAATAGAGTAGTTAGAGTCTCCTCCAACATTACGTAAGCAGTAGTTACAACAGATATCTAAGTAGCTATCTATTGGATGGGAGAAAAGAGAAAAGTAGGGTTAAACAAATATTTGACCTTCATATATAGGTTTGACATGTTGTGTGGTCTGAGATGCTTTTCTGCTCACCACAGTTGGAAAGAATGGTTAGTTGCATTACCATAGCCTTTCTGTCAGCTCAAACCAGCCTGGCCATTATCCTTTGACCTCTCTCTAATGAACAAGGCATTTCCACCTGCAGAGCTGCCACTCAGTGGATGTTTTGTTTTGTTTTTTCACACCATTCTGTGTAAACCCTAGAGACTGTTGTGTGTGATCATCTCAGGAGATCAGCAGCTTCTGAAATACTCAAACCAGCCCATCTGGCACCAACAGCCATGCCATGGTCAAAGTCACTGAGTCACAGTCAAATGACTCATAGTCAGAGTCACATGATTGGCTGATTGGATAATTTCTTGAACGAGCAGGTGTACAGGTGTTCCTAATAAAGTGACAAGTGAGTGTACTGCATATCCCCATGGCTGAATACCCTTTGCCCATTATAAGTACTATATGTTTACATACTAACAGATTATTTAATTCACAAACTCAAATTTCCTATGTGATATATCAATTATTTAACTAATACTCCAAAATTTGAACATTCTAACTCATCTAAAAAGTCCTATTCAAATTATATGGACATAAAATATATAAAATTACATAAATCTGAATAGCACCATTTTTAAATGCACTCTCATCCACTTTCCCTTGACTGAATACTATTTTATACATTGTTAGTGCTATTCCATTACTTTATCAACTCACAGAGTGTGTGATCAGTGAGGGGTCAAGTGAGGGATCGAGTCAGCATCACTGTAGACTTAGGTAGTACAAGGTTACCCAAAAGGCATTGCTGAACTCTGACACAGTTTCCATTTATGAAATGTGAAATACTTCCTATTAAAATCTTGAACATGTGATTGTCAGTGTTTAGAGTTTTACTGCTCTGGGCTCAGAGATATGCTTTGAAAAGGTGCCGATCGTTATTTCAGATATGACAAATATGAAAGTGCAGTTCCAAAGCAGAGAATAAAACTGTAGTGTGAAAGAGAATGGGATATTTTCCAGAGTTTAACAGAAACCAGTGTTTGGATTGGCCTGCATCTGACATTAAAATAACGTTAATACAGCATTTACCTTTCAGTGTGTGATGACTAAGTGACCTCTCAACACACTGTCATTTATTTAAAATACTCCAAAGGTTAATGTTTATAGCTAAACAGTAGTTACTGAAACCAAGCAAGCTTTGAATTATTTCTGGAATGAACCACGGAGTGTGTGTACTATATATATGTGTGTGTGTGTGTGTGTGTGCGTGTATAATAGGGGTTTTGTAGACATATTTTTAGAACAACAGTGTTGTCCTATAAATACTTACATACAACACCTCTCACTGTTCAGTCAGAAGAGAGACTTGCTGTACATCCAAAATCATATGACCATATGATTGGGCCAAAAAAAAAAAGAAAAAAAGAAATTTCTACGATCAATGATATGTATCACGATATATAGGTTTGCTAAGAAACTTCTGAAATGAGTTTGCGTGACTTCTTCCCGAGCTCGATACTGAGAGGGTAACAGCAGCGTGGGTCCGAGAATCTAACTCTGAGACCGGTATCAACGAAATCTTAACAATGATACTTTTATTTAATGTCTACAAACATTCAATAGAAACATTTCCTCCAATGAGGAGGAAAAATTAAAAATCGGTTAAAATTGTAATGCTATATAGTTTAGATTCCACATATTCAACACCAAATCATCTGCTTCCAGTTATTTTGTAATAATAAAAAATATTGAAAAATAAAAAATAATATATCAGAATATATCATCGTTATATTGGCCAGCCCTACCATATAGTGCATTATTTTAAAATTTAGCTTATTTCGAAGTCACACCCAAAACCTTAGTGGAGCATTTGCAGTAGGGTCCAAATAATGTAGCCAAACAGGTACAAAATACCCATAATGCACTGTGTACTGTGCTTGCAGGGAATGGGGGTGTAGAGTTTAATCTGAAGTGCGCTATAAATATCTGTGACTTTTATGCGTGGTCAGTTTCGTTGTCTTTTGAAAGCAGATAAAGTTCACTAACTAACTAACTTAATTCCTCAAAGACAAGGTTGCTGTTATAATTCCTGGGTGCGTAAAAATAGACTTTTAATTTACTTAACACAAATAATTGCATTTACTTGTAAATATGATTACAGCCTGTAGATTTCATACTCATGATTAACCCCATGTTATTATGAGGACCATATTTAGTACTCTGGACTCACTAGCTGTTATGTTATAAGGCAAGCTTTATGGTTCTGTAAAATAAAGTGTTAAACTGAGAATGTAAGAAAAATAGAAATGAAATGTTATTTCTCGCGTAGGCTTCTGTCTCAGCGCAGGAAGAAGAACTACTTCGGTTTCTCGGTGAACTGCACAGGAAATGAAGCTCATCTGTCCAACTGCAGGATGGGCAAAGCCCTGAAAGTTGCGAAAAATCTGAATGCCACATGTGCCCATGGAATGCCCGCCGTGATCAGCTGTGTTCCTGGAAGAGCCTTCGCACCCACACAGTCCTCAGGATTCAGGAAGGCCTACAGAGCAGAGGTACACACACACACACACACACACATGTAGTGCGTACTGCTTTGCAACGCTGTGTCCTATTGGTCCAGTCTGTCTTTTGAATTTATAACCATAAATAGAAACATCTATGGTTAAGCTGTAGCATTTACCATTTTTGGCACCCTGCTACAGGAATACGCGAGACACCTGAAAACTATGCTTTTCTGCTTTCTCAGCTGAAACAGCAGTCAGACCAAATGTGAATAAACTGCACCAGGCGGAAAAGCAAATTCACTGAAGGGGAAAGGACGCAGGATGTGTAAGACATGTATTTGCTCTTGGTAGCTGTTACTTTCGCTTCAAGTCGACTTTGACCTGTGAATTTACAAGCTTCTGTCTCGTAAGCCAATTAAAATCCAAGTGTGGTCTCTTTGGTCAGAAAAAAAGTGTTGTCTCATCCACTGGTATACGCTGGGTTTTTATGGTAAAATTCTGTTTTTTTTTTCCCTCTCTGCCTGCTAGCATTTTCTTCTATGAAGAATATGCAACGTTGGCACCTCTGTTGTTATGATACCGGTAACATAAAAGATAATAGGAGGCAAGATCAAGATTCTTCTACGACTTCTTATTTGACATTAAATTGAGCTGTGGGAAACTGTTATGTATTTTTGCGTTTTCCCTGTTTATTAGGTGAAGTTAAAATGAATGACATTCATTTTTCATTAAAAAAAAAAAAAAAAACAGTTGGTATTAGGGAATGTTTTACATTACGTCCACAGAAAAGCATTCCTTTTATAATGTGAAGATGGAGAACCAAGGTGGAGGCCAAATGGCTTCATGGCGCTGTGGTTAGACTGACATGAACAGCTACAGACACTCAGTGTTTTGTTTTTTTTAAAGTCTCTGACTCACCAACAGCCAGATTACTGTCAAATCCGAAAGCCGAAAGAGAAATGACAGGAAGGAGCCTTCTAGGGAAAATCTACAGAGAGCAGATCGCCATGTAATGTCTGGTAAATCCTAACTCAGTAGCAGACACGTGCCTCTACACACATTTTCAGTTTGTCTGGAATGGTCTCCCTGTAGCTTCTTATCCAAATGTTTTACACACTCAACAGTGTGTGTAACCTCAGACTTTTCCACCATCAGCCCGTATCGTCTGTGACAGGAAAGCCGTTGCTAATTCCATGTCATTTTTTTCAATGAATGGTCTGCATTTTTCAACATCAAGCTCGTGAGAAGCATCAGTAGTTCCAGCAGTATGTGGAACCCTTACAGAACAGTGTATCACACAAGGACTTCCAGGAAAAAGCTTTGAAGGGTCTGGAAAGACATAGATTACGTAAGATTCCAGAGTGTTTCGAATGCATGCTGATTGTGTGTTTATATAGCGATCATGCTTCCAGCCAGATCCTGTCATCTGGAAGCACTCCTTGAAGAGAGCGAGACTGTGAATAAACACAGCAACACTGTAGGTTCACTCACCTCCAGAGTTGAGACTCGGTTACACTAGCTTTTTGTCAGCATATCATTGCAAAGGGGAAAAAAATAACTTTCCTGTTCATGGAATTTGTAGTGATTAACAGGTTCACATTACAATTTTTCAACATGAAAACATTTTTTTTAAGTGAAACTTGGTATTGAGAGCAAATTAGCATCATCTACCAATAGCACAACTGCTTTAGAGGCATTGACCTCTGAATGGACAGTCATTCTCATTGCATCATTGCACTGGAGCTCATCCTGGGAACACTGAGTGTGAAACAGGGATACACCCTGGATGGGACGCCAATCCATTGCAGAGCACCATGCACACACACGTTCACATCTAGGGGCAGTGTAGTGTAGCCAGTCCACCTCCTGGAGTGTTTTTGGAGGTAGGAGGAAACCAGAGAACCCTGAGGAAACCCATATGGACATTGAGAGAACATGCAAAACTCTACGCAGACAGTAACCCAAGCTCAGGATTGAACCAATGACCCTGGAGCTACACCACCACCTATAATATGTTTTATTTAATGTATTTATTATATTTTGTTACCATGACATTGCTAGCCATGGCTAAAATCTTACGTCATCACCAGCTAATTCGATAACAGCACCAACATGGAGGACATTTTTTTGTACCAATTATTCCTGTTCCACTTCAGTTCCACCTGTTTCATGAAGTGCAAGCATGCCATTAGAGCAGGACTAAAGCTCTACATGAGGATCAGACTGCCTGTACAGATAATTCATCTTTTATTATAGGCAACCTAAAGTCTGCTGTTCACTTTTTGGTAGAATTGTAGATGCAGAGTCAAAACAAACTGAAAAGAATGGCTTGAAATGATGTCATATGATTGACGGTACAATTGGCTGTTCAGCTTTAACTTAAGCTCCACCGTCACTGACCACAGGAGAGCTAACACTCAATAAAATAAAATAAAATAAAATAAAATAAAATGTTGGACATGGTGGTATACTATTCATCCATCCATCCATCCATCCATTTCCATACTGCTTATCCTACACAGGGTTGCAGGGGAGCCTGAAGCCGATCCCAGGGGACTCCAGGCACAAGGCGGGGGACATCCTGGACGGGGTACCAACCCATCACAGGGTACAATCGCACACACAATCACACACTACAGACAATTTGGAAATGCCAGTCAGCCTACACTGCATGTATTTGGACTTGGGGAGGAAACCGGAGTACCCAGAGGCAACCCCTGAAGCACAGGAAGAAGATGCAAACTCCGCGCACACAGGGTGGAGGCGGGATTTGAACCCCCAACCCTGGAGGTGCGAGGCAAATATGTTAACCACATTGAGGAGGATAAGCTTCAGTTTCTCATGTGGACTTTAAAAGGATCAGGTTGTCGTACTGTACGTGATCTGTTTTTCTTATGAAGTGGATCAACATATATCTACTTTATTTATATTTTCCTCCAGCAACCCCTGGTGCGTCTACGTGGAGGGGCGAAGGTGGGTGAAGGTCGAGTGGAAGTGCTGAAGAACGGCATTTGGGGAACAGTGTGTGACGATAACTGGGACATGAAAGCTGCCAGCGTGGTGTGTCGAGAGTTGGGCTTCGGCACTGCTAAAGAAGCTCTGACTGGCGCACGAATGGGGCAAGGTGTGTATAGCTCACTAAAACTCTACATGGTACATACCAATTTGTTTTACTACTACTACTACTACTACTACAAAATTTATAGCAATACAACTAGCATTTAAGATAAAATCCTGGATAATGACTGACACTAACAGTTTTAGCTAGCTTCAGCATAGCCATTAAGTCTTTTACAAACAATGAAAGGCACAATGGTAGCGGAAATGAGACAGCAGTGTCAGAAATAACGACATGTTGGTAAGTGACTAAGAAAAGACTCCTTACAACTACGATTACACTGTAATTATGCTTAGCATCAACCGCTAGCTGAATTTCTGTGGGTTCTGCAATATTGAGAAACATCAACACTGCATCATGACTCAATAACTCAGCTGTATGAAAATAAAAAACTATTTTTTTGGACATTTGATGTCATGAATACCACAAGAGTGGACTTTTCATGTGGAGTCTTCAAGAAGACACAAGAAATAGTAGGAGTTTACCACTAGTTTAAATTGAACTACTTCCTGTCAGATCAAAATGACTGTGGTTGTCATTAATTTAACAGAAATGTGATTTCTAGTAAAAACAATTCTCTGTAGTTTTTACTCAACTCTGTACGTTTAGCTCAACTTTATGATATTCATTTTAGCACTTGTGACTCGTAAATGTGTGGCCTGTTTGATACAACTAGTACAGTATAACAGAGGTAACATCTTAGGGGGCTTTCACACTGGCAGTTTAGTCTGAAACAAGCACGGTCTGCATGACAAATTGGTATTGTGAAAGTTGTCATGTGAACTGAGAAGCGCACCATGTTACCGAACCCGAGACTACCTATAGGAGGTGGTCTGAGTGTGGACCACCAGTTTGGAACTGTGCCTCGATTCCCGTGAACATGAACGCAACTCGTACTCGGATCCGCAGTTATTCAGGAAGTAAAGTAACCTGCGCATGTGTTTTAGCTGATGATGCCATCATTAGTTTCCACAACACACATGTACCATGAGTGGCAGAGGAACGTTGTGGGACACAGAATAGGTGAGGTGTCTTACGTTCACACTGCTGTGTATAATAGCGCCAAAATAATAAAAACAAAAAAAGTACATTGAGCCGCGTTGTGTTCTCCATGCGCGTTTGTGATGACGTAAGATGAACGCAAATGCACCGGGGTTCGATAGAATCGATGAGTCTGAAACCAATCGCACTCGGATTGGACCACAGCAAACTTGCCCAGTGTGAAAACCACCTTAAAGGAGCAGTTTGTAATGTTTAGAGCCATCTGCTGTCTACAAGATGAATGACAGTTTTAATGACCTATTGTCAAATCGTTCCCTTTCCCTAACTGACTCCACCCCCTTTGTTAAAACTAAATCAATTTCCCATCTACAACTGGTAAAAGCCACCGGAAACGCCCCCTCACCTTGAAATTTCAACTTGTCAGCTTGGGATAGTCTTCTCAACTACCAGTTCATCAAATCAACATGGGAGCTCACACTGTGAACAGTGTAAAGTCTCCCTTCTCTACTTTTAAATGTGTTTATAGCAGTATTGGCTTTAGATCAGTTAATACACAGACACAGTACTTGGTTAAATCTATAACATTGACCATACTGATTCTTGTTGCTAAGCTACTTGCTGTTGTCTGCTGTTGTTGCTGTGCTGAAATTTCAGTCCAAAATGTTGCATGAATGTTTGGAGTTCACTATAGTAAAACAGGACCAGGAGCCAATCAGGCCTCTATCTGTAAAAGTGCAGTTAAAGTAGCTTTTTATGAACTTTACATGCTCTGACAGAGCAAACAAAAGACACACTTTCATGGAGACATCCATGTTTTTTTTTCCCACTTCACATATTGATTGTGCTGAGGTGGGAAATGACGTTATTGCAACTTTCAAATTACAACTTACAAGGCACCACAAACGCACTATAAGTATTCCGTATGAGTTGCCTTTAAGGAAAAGGGGCTTGGCTGAGCAGCTTTGTTTCACTTTGGGGCGGAGCTAAGTTTGGAAAAGTTAAGTTAATGATATGATTATTTCATGCCTATAAAAACATTTTTTTAAATTAAAAACTACACATTTGAGTGCAGATGTGTTTGCTATTTATTTATTTGACCACTTTTGCAAAAAATAAAAAATAAATAAAAAATACTGGCACTGCCACTTTATGTTCCTTAGTTCCTTAGGATTATGAAACTATTCGAGCATGTCTGCTGTTTATTTGTCTCTCAATATGCTTTATGGAGACCTTAATTAGTTTTATATGGTCTTAACTTCCAATTGATATGGTCCTAAATTTCAGGCTATAAACATAACGTATACCTAATCTGGTGTTTTTCTTTTCCTATGTAATTGAATCTGTTTTTTCCTACATAATGAGAAGTGCAAAATAAAGAAGACAAAAAACTATCATTTGTAGGAACAGGACAGGTTATATAAATGTGTCAGGTTATATAAATGTGTCAGGTTATATCTTCTTCATCAACTAACCAAATAACTGTAAACATACCATAACTAACAAAAACGGATATAACTGTGCAGTGATTAATGTGAGCTCTATGTGTGTGTGTGTGCGTGTGTGTGTGTGTGTGTAGGAATGGGCCCGGTGCACATGAACGAGGTGGAGTGCTCAGGGTTTGAGAAGTCTCTGACTGAGTGTTACTTTAACAAAGAAGCTTTGGGCTGCAGTCATGAGGAGGATGCAGCTGTGACGTGTAACGTCCCCGCCATGGGCTTCCACAACAGGGTATATACCATTTACTAAAATTAAATGATTACATGAAATTTTTTATTACAAAAAATAATTTTTTTTTTTAATGGAATCCAGCTGCCAGCAGTAATATAAACCTATAAACATTTGTAACCTTAACTAACCACAATTTCATTTTATTGTTTGTCTTAAATGTTCATAAAGTCACTGAAAATGTGGCTAGTAGCTCTTTGGTACAACAGATTGTGAGTCCAACACTGACAGTCACTAGTGTAGAATCTTAGTGAGCTCGCCCTGCCACGTAGTTACGTTACGTTAAACATTCTCAGACCTGTTCTGGAGCCAGACGTGTTATGGATATGTGGGTTTGGTCATAAAGAATGTAAAAGCCTCTGGGCTCGAGCACAGCTTTGATCGTTCTCACCCAAAGAACCATGTGCTCACAGCAGCAAGCGTCAAATCAACAATGCGGTCAGAACTCATTCATTTTCAATGAGAGCTGCTAATTTACATTGACTGATGACGAATTGAAGTGGGCGTGGCCAGCCAAGGAGATAAAGCTGTGCATAATTCAATGCTACAAATTAGAAAGGAAGTGATTTGCTGACTGTCAGTGGGAATGAGGAATGGTGGCGCTTCTTTTTCCCACTGAAACATTCATCTTTTTGTGGTCACTATTGGATTTTCATTCTTGTCCAAGATTGGAAGTGTTTATGAAAGTAATAAAATATGACAGGATGTGCTGTTATAGGAGAATAATCAGTGATGGTGTGGTGTCATGCCGTAAGATTTTTTCCTATTTTTCTGTAACAGCATGCCCAAAAGTGTTTTATTCCTCTTATACTTCTGCAATTTGTCAATGATAATTTTTTATTTATTTACAAAATTTCATGTGATAATTATTATCTGTTTATAGTTACTTTTAATGTTGTGGAATGTCAACAAAGCAACATAGTTCGTTATAGCAGCACATTTTTTAGCAGCTATGCACATTCGTTTCCTCGCCATCCTCTCTTGTTTTCTCTCATTAAGTTAATAAGACAAAAAAAATGCAACAAAGCTACAGTCCCCTCTGAAACTATTGGGACGGCAAGGCCAATTCCTTTGTTTTTTGCTGTAGACTGAAGACATTTGGGTTTGAGTTCAAAAGATGAACATGAGAAGAGAGTTTAGAATTTCAACTTTTATTTCTTGGCATTTATATGTAGATGTATTGAACGACACAGAACACAGCACATTTTGTATCAGACCACCCAATTTGTAGGTGAGCAAAAATTTTGGAGCACGTGCCTGACAGGTACAGGTGTTTCATATTACCAAGGTGTGTCCTGTTAGATTAATTGTTTAAACAATAAATAGCTCTGAACGTCTACTCTTGGTTTTGGCCTTCAGTTTCACCTGTGAAGACTGCATTTGTTGTTAAAAAGGATAAGCCAACATGAAGATCAGAGAGCTGTCTATGGGAGAAACGCAAGCCATTTTGAAGCTGAGAAAAGAGGGAAAATCAATCGGAGGCATTGCACAAACATTGGGCATAGCCAATACAACAATGTGGAATATCCGGAAAAAGAAAGAAACCACTGGTGTACTGAGCAACAGACTCCGAATGGGTCGGCCAAGAAAAACAATAAGTGCTGATGACAGAAATGTTGTGAGAGCTGTGAAGAAAAACCCAGAAACAACAGTTTAGATTGGCCAAGTCAATCACCAGACCTTAACCCAATTGAGCAGCATTTCACCCAATGAGACTGAAGGGAGAAACCCCCTGAAACAAACAACAACTGAAAGAGGCTGCAGTAAAAGCCTGAAAAAGCATCACAAAAGAAGAAACCAACAATTTGGTGATGTCAGTGAGTTGCAGGCTTGATGCAGTTATTGCAAGTGTTATTCACGTTAATTTACTGCAAGACGTATCTGTTCCTATACTTTTGCTCACCTAAAAATTGGGTGGCCTGATACAAAAGGCACTATGTTTTATGTTGTTTACACATCTAGATGTAAATACCATGAAATAAAAGCTGAAATCATAAACTCTCGTCTCATATCCATCTTTTGATCGGAAACCCAAATGTCTTTGGTGTATAGCACAAACAAATGAATTGGTCTTGCTGTTCCAATAGTTCCAGAGGGGACTGTATCTAAAGTCCTACGGAATCCTATGGAAGCCCTAAGCGGCCATGCATTATTAATTTGTTCTTTTCTTGTTTTCTCGTGATCTCCACTTAATTTTTCTGTGTAATCGACATCCATCGTCCTGAAGTCAATGGGGTTTTTTTGAATGGGTTTTTGGTTAAATGCCTGAAAGGAGATCTGTGGTTAACACAAGCTCAAGATATTTTCATGTTTTATTCTAACACATAAAATACATCAGTAATGCCCCACTCATGATTTTGTTAAGCTTTTATGTGTCTTGAAAAAGGCGGTTGTCGGGGACATTGAACGTCATCACGCCGAACAGGAAAACTCATCAACTTCAGCCTCGTTGTGTTTATACTCGCGCTCTTGCAAACTATTCCAACTCAAACTTTCCAACTTATAGATGTATCAGTTTGTAATATTTTCCATGGTAGTGTTTTTTAAATAAAGATTGAAAGAGCTCTCGGAAGCGTAGCGGTGGTGACGTTGAAGTCATGCGACCGTGGTGTAGTTCGTTTATAGCTTAACATTAGCTTTTTACTTCTGGCGATTATATTTAGGCTTCAAAATTCATAAAAGTTGAGTTCATTTGTGAAGATTATCCTGATAAACAAAACGTGTAAGAATCATAAACTTTCGTTGGTCACAGAGCTTATTTTCTGCAATAATCTAAAAGCCAATGGAAAAATGACGGAGAAATGACAATCTCTTAATGCGGAGATAAAGTCCATCTTTACAGTGGGCAATCATTAAATTTATGATGGCGAAGATGCCAACGTGCATGTAACACCAGTCCCATTCACAAGGCGTGAGACTTTCTCGGGATAAAATTACGTCGTGAGTAAACAGCCTTTGGTTATGTCAAGATCACAAGACAGTTAAGTCGTGATCACGAGAAGACAACTTTTGATATGTCGAGATCACGAGAAAATTAAGTCGTGATCACGAGAAAGCAAGAAAGAAAAACTATTAATAATGCATGGCCGATTAGGGCTTCCGCACAAAAGACATAATCTAAACCTTTGATATGCCTTGCAGGTTGTCAGAGCTGCTGTTACAGAACATTAATCAGTGCCTTCTAAATCCCATTTGAGAATTTAACAGCGCTCTGGTATAAATTAAAACATTGCATACCAGTCAAATAATGAACTTTAAATAAAAACACATGTATAAATACATTACATAGAACACAGAAGTATTTGGACAGCCAGTTATTATAAACAGACTTAAACCTTACGTACACAAAGAAGGCACTACATGCATGAGAACATCAGCAATGAGACGAGTCCTGCAATTGGAGGCTTTTCAAATTCCATGAAATGATAGAATGATAAACTATGAACAGGCACTGAAAGCTGAACAGTCTGCAGACGTCTGAAATGATCCTAGGTTATATGTAGTGGCTAGACTGACCAGGAACTGAGCAGTCACAGAACTGCAGATAACAATACAATCCAGTAGTAATGACTTCATGAATTTCTTAAACATAAAAATGAAAAGCATGTACATAAATTAAAAGAATGAAAATAGTAGATGACAGAAAATAGTAACACTAAACCTTAATAACAGCTTTAATTCCTTCTGTGCTGTTGGTCTTGGAAAGTTTAAAAGACTTGAGTCAACATCACGTTTGGCAACATTCATCCAGTCCCTGAATGTTTCTGAAAGTGATACAGCCTGCAATTTCTCAGATATCATTATACCCCAGTGCTATTGAATACTTTATTCTGAAGGTGTGATTAATTTTCTAGAACAGCGGCTCTGACAGTAGTGCCAGCTGTAATTCGCAAAGCACAGGTTTATATTAATGCACATGCTCTACTATGTTATTGTTTCTATAGTAACAGACTGAAGACAGAAAGCTTTGTGATGTCTCTGTAACATGGCAAGCTGCATTTTTTTTTTTTTTTGTCTTATTAACTTCAAGAAAAAGAAAAATGACAGGCTGGTGATAGGAACAACTGTTTATACAATGGATATATAAAGTCGATACCTTTCAGCAAGTGAGATAACGTGCATGCTTTGTAAGCTCTTTGTGGACCGCGGCTTCAGCAGTCGCATGAAACCAAGAAGATGTGAAGAAAATGGGGTTAATCAGAATCGTTACATTGATGACAGCTGTATGATAATTACTTTTGAACATGAGATTGAATGTGATTGGTTCATTCTGAACACAGCCACATCCCCAATTATAAAAGGGTGCGCACACTTATGCAACCAGGTTATTGTAACTATGGTAATTATTTTTGCTTTTTTCCCCCTAAAATGTTTCTGATTGTTTTTCACTTAATTTTTATACGATGTAATTCTACATTGAGGGTGGAAAAAGCTCTGACATGATTTATCTTGGTTTCATTTTTTTTTTTTAATATCACAAAAACCTGCCATTTGAACAGGGATGTGTAGACTTTTTATATCCATTGTGGCTGTTACACTGTAAGTGATAACAGGAGCTGACTTGTTTCATGGAGGTTCCACAACATTAATGTAACGATAAATGGATAAAATGTACAATGAGCCGTTCTATAATAAAAATAAAATTTTAAAACATTATTATTAGTGAATTCCTGTGGTCTGAGGGAATAAAGCACTTCGTGATATAGGAAAATAATCAACATCGTGGCAGTAACCTAATTGTTGATTATTTTTCTACAACAGCACACCCTGTCATGTGTTATTCCTTACTTAGTTCATCCCTAGACCTAGGGCACAAGACTCAAAGCTGAGTAACTATAGGCCAATTTCTCACCTTTGATTCATTTCTAAAGTATTTGACAGAAGCTGGGTCTGTCCAGCTGTTCTCCTTCCTGTGAATAAAAATCGTGTACGAGGAATTTCACTCTGGATTTAAAAGCTGTCATAACACAGAAAGAGCTCTCGCCAGAGTATCTACTAACTCATGTATTCGGACTGTGGATGCATAATGCTGTTTGCACTGCTGGAGCTTAGAGCAGCTTTTCACACCATAGACCACAATATTCTCCTGGATAGACTGAAGAACTGACCTATGTTAAGTACTGCTCAACATTGAGTAAAAGCCAAATGGGGGCGTTTGTTCGCTTTTCAGTTGCGTCTGAGTGGAGGCAGGAACCCGTACGAGGGCCGCGTGGAGGTGCTGGCGGAGAGGAATGGCTCGATGGTGTGGGGAACGGTATGCAGCGAGAGCTGGGGAATCATGGAGGCCATGGTGGTGTGCAGACAGCTCGGATACGGCTTTGCTAATCACGCCTTCCAGGTGAGAAGATGTCTGACGCCATCCAGAGTCAGAAATGTGTTATGCCGGAAATGTGTTATGCCGGAAATGTGTTATGCCAGTGCCCTCCACTAATATTGGCACCCTTGGTAAATATGATCAAAGAACGCTGTGAAAAATTGTCTTTATTGTTTA